>JAMZAV010009585.1:0-24218 GCA_024449915.1 Sweltsa coloradensis | reverse complement strand
ACGAGAGAACAGCTTTTCCTTATTGTTCATCAATAATAAATAGTATTTTTTATAGCTACTTTGGTTATAGAGAATCAAACATTTCAAATTATATTCACATGTCATGTGAATAAACGCAATATTCTTTGTTGTTATCTTTAAACGTCTCTCCTATTTACATTCTAGTTTCAATCTGTTTTCCAAAGGAGAACATACATACAAAAAATCATTATACCAGTATATATTTTTATAGCTAATGCGAGTTATTATTTTGAAAGTTTTCTTAATGTTTTCCCGGGGGGTTTCCTTATTCAACGATAAAAAACGTATTCAAAAAAACCCAAAATTTATTTAATTATTTTTGCAAAAAAACAAAAAATAACTATATGTTTTTAATTTTTTTAAATTGTTTGCAATTTTTTGCCTTGGGCTTGCGGCAACCCCAAAAGACGGGACAGGTCGGCCAGTGTAGGATTATGGACATGCCCATCCCCTATTTAGCCTTTAATTTTCATTGCTGTAGTGTTGCTACCGGGGCCTGGAGATTGAAAAAATCCATAGTCCATGGTGAGACTAAAAAAATGGCTCCTTTTAACTTTTCACAATTGTTTTTTACTCAAATCTGTGAGAGGAGGGGAAAACCGAATTCAACCCATAGGAACAATTACATCTGCAAATTTTAAAAATTTTTAACATAACTAGGAAAACGCAAAAGCCCCCCCCCCCCCCCCGCGTGATGGAGGGCTTTTAAAATTTTTAGTTTGCGTAGGATATCTTTACTTTTGCAAGTGCTTTTTTTTGCTGCCCCCATTGTAGGTGAGGGTTGTCATTTTCTTTTGTTTTCTGTCAATTGGTTTTTTTATCGAAAAAAAATTTATTAAAAGCTTTTTTTTTCTATGGTTTCGGCAAATTTTTTCCAAATTTTTTCTTTAAAAGGTACTACATCAAATAACCTTAAGTCCATGTTAAAATATGAACGTTGTAGCCCCACCCTTTGGTCAGAATTGGCCCAAAGGGGGCACAAAAAATATCCACAAAAAAAAAAAAAAATTTATTAAAAGTTTTATTTCTATAAAATTCGGGAAAACTTTTTCAATTTTTTTTCTTTCATAAGGTCCCCACATCACCATAATTTTAAAATGAAAAGGTATAATAAAACGTTGTGGCCCCCCCCTTTTGGGCCCAAAATTGTCCAAATGTCACGAAAAATCGCACTAAAAAATCAAAAAAAACGAAAATACGATTTTCATGAGAAAATATTTCTTCGTTTGTACCCAAAAAAAATACACCTCTAATTTCAAGATTTCAAAAGGCCCGTAAATTTTTCATCAAGATGGGAATGCCTTTTTCCTGGTAGAGAGTTAACAAACAGACAAAAAAAAAAAAACAAAAAAAAAACACCCGGCAAAATTTTTTGGGGGGTATTAAAATTTAAAGTTTTTCGCTTCGCTCACCCAATTAAAACATCATCACTTTTAAAAAAAGTATAATATATTCAGGGGGTGTAAAAAAATCGACTAACCCCGGGTGAAAAAAACGATGGGCCCCCTCTCCGCCTATTTGCCTCGCTGAATGAAAATCACTTTTTTTGTACTTGCAAGAAATTAATTAGAGGGCGTATGTCTAGCACACGATCTGATTTAAGTATTAATCAAAAAAAATTTTGTATCACTCCCGGCATGCCTCAGAATTACAGCACAATTCCCTGGACCCCACTCTTGCCTCAAAAATGTGACTTCAGCTTTCATCCCAAGCACCACAAAACGAGACTTGTTTTAAATACTGGGAAAACGCTTAAGCCCCGCCGCGTTGATGGATAGCTTTTTAAAGTTTTTATTTTGGGTGGGAATTTTTTATTTTGCAGTGCTTTGTTTTGATCCCTACGCATTGTGGGTGATTGTTGTCAAGTTTCATTGTTTCTTGTAAATTGGGTATTTTTTTTCCCGAAAAAACTTATATTAAAAAGCTTTATTTCTATAAATTTCGGGCTAACTATTTAAAAACTTTTTTTCTTTCAAAAGGTACTACATCACCAAAACCTTTAATGTTCATGTATAATATAAACGTTGTAGCCCCACTCGTTTGGTAAATTTGGGCCCCAAATGGCCGAAAATATCGCACAAAAAATAAAAAACTTATATTAAAAGCTTTATTTTTTGTTTCGGCAAATTTTTTAAATTTTTTTCTTTAAAAAGGTACACATCCCCAAAACCTTAATGTCCATGATAATATGAACGTTGTAGCCCCCCCGGGTTTTGGTTTTCAAATTGGCCCAAAGTCCGAAAATTCGCACTAAAAATCAAAAAAAAATCGTAAAAGTAGATTTCATGAAAAATTTTTTCTTAATTTACCCAAAAAAAAATACACCTCTAAGTCAGAGATTTCGAAAAAGGGCCTGTCAAATTTTCATTAAAAACGGATATCCGTTTGCCTGGGAGAGATTAACAAACAGACGAAAAAAACAAAAAAAAAAAAAAAACAAAAAAAAAAAAACACCCGAGCAAATTTTTTGGGGGTCAGTAAATTTTAATCTTTTTGCTTCGTCATCCAAAATATACATAAACCTTCCTTTTTAAATCATTTTTTATAACTGAATAGGATAGAAAATAATAACAAATAAAAAAAAATATAAATAAATAAATAAATAATAAAAAATTTAAAAAAATAAAATAAATAAAAAAATAAATAAATAAATAAAAATAAAAAAAATAATAAATAAAAAATATGGTTTTCCTCTTTTTGTATTTGAAAATTCCCGGTTTGGTGTTTTGTTTTTGGTTCGTGTTCTTTGCATGCTTTGACTGTTTTTTGTGTTTCCGGCGTGCGGCGTGCCGCGGAATCGGTTGTTTTTTGAAATTTTGTGTGTTTGTTTTCGTTCTTTCTATCTTGATTTAAGTTTAACAGACTGTTGAGGCAAGAGACATATTTTTATGCCTAAAAAGATTTTAAAAAGCCCTTCTTTTCACGCATCAGCTTACTCAAATACTAGGCCTACGTACGTCGGGTTTTTCAAAAAAATTTTTTGTATTTTTAGGTTAGGAAAACGAAAAAAGATCTTATCAGGGCAGCGAGGCCCCGGATTTTTGCGTCATAAAAAACAATAGGGTTTGGGCTAGAAAAGGGGCTACGCGAGGTCAAAGGCCCTTGGGCTGCCTAGGCCCCACCCCTTTTTTAAAAAAACTATTTTTAGTTCAGGGTGGGGGGCCCAGCCTAGACCCTGGTTTTAACCCCCTTTCCCCTCCTAGGTCTAGGCCCGGGCAAGCCACAGGTTTTTAAAAAATTCTAATTATTAAAACATTACTAAAAAAGGGAAACTAGGCCCCCCCACGCCTAGGCCTTCAAATGGCAGTAAAATTTGCGCTATAATACCCTGGCCTACAACTTTTTGATTAGCCTACAGGCCTAGCCCTAGTAGAACCTGCCTAGGGTAGGCCTATAGGGAAACAAAAACCGTGACGTCACACTCGGCGGCAAAATGGCCCCGGGTCTTTTGGGCGTTTTCCCCTGGCCGCACGATGCCACTGAGTGCAAGAGCAATTCCCTGGGAGCTGGGAAAACCCCATCGTGCAAAAATATCGTTTCCATGGGGGCCCGGGGCTGCTCGTCCGTGACTCGGTGGAATGACCGCCTGACTTTGAGGGGCAGGGCAAACTTTTCAGGCAACCGTAGACCCGCGAAATTTGGTTGGTTGTTTGATTTGGTCGCTTTTCGTTGGATAGCAGCGACGATGGTTGATCAAACATTACCAGAATTGTCTCAGAGAAATACAAACATGTAGAAGATGTTGTCCACATTATCTGACATAGAGGGAATTTGCATAACATTTTTTGTTTGAGGTTATGATTATTTTTTTACTGTTAGTCCCCGTTTTTGGGCGGCCATAATATGCAATTTGGCCATTGCTTTCGACTTTTTCCCCATTCTCATCCACCACAATTCTTCGAAACGTATGAAGACATTTGATAGTGAGGATTGCCCTCAATATTATGCACTGAAAAAATGTCTTTTTCCCCTGACAGTTGCACTCAGGGGAGCACTGTGCCGTGCATCATGTGACCGTGACGTTTAGTGCCATGACGTCGCACTCAGTGCGGCCCATTGGGAAAAACCCATTACTCTTACTGAGGACAAGATCCTCATTTCGCAATTGAGCCTGATGAACCGCTCAAAAAAATCCCGCTTAACTTTTTTCCTAGGCCCATTTATTATTTGGCAAAATTAAGAGGAATAATATTTTGCAAAAAATATCATTTTTTGAAGGTATTTTTTAGATTTTTTTTCAGATCCGTTTTGTTATAAAAAGTAGGGCCTACCATTATAAATTACAAAAAATCAACAACTTTACCCTAAATCTTTTAAATTCATTTCACAAAATACTGTCGGATTTTAAAAGAAATTTTCTCTAAATATGCATCTAACTAAAGCAGAAATAAATTAACTTTCCAGATAGAAAACGCACTGAACGAAAATTTACAGCATAGCGTGCAGTTTTTCACGGCTCATCTGCGCGTCAAAAGTGCGTATTTTAGATGAAAACACATACCATGCATATTACTCTATGCTGTAAATTTTTGTTCTGTGCACTTTCTATCTAGAAAGTTTATTTATTTCTTGTCTAAACAGTCGCATGCATATTTTAAAAGAGGTCTTGTCGAAATCCGATCACTAGGTTTTTGTCAATTGAACTTGTTTTAATTTAATTTTATAAGTAGTAACAAGTAAAAGTCTTAAATTTTATTTAAATATGTACATCGAAATAACAAGTTAACGGCTGTCTAAAAATTCAAAGTAATCGCTATTAGAAGGAATGATATGTTTGCTAAATATTATTCCTCTTAAGTTTTTCCCCAATAATGAACAGGATAAAAGTTGGAACGTGATAAGGTTTGGGTGTGATGTTCAGCAGGCGTCCACTTGCGAACCGATGGTTGCTTATGTTTATGCTATACTTAGGCATGGGGCCCTATAGGTACACACAACTACGTCACGCATCCCGCTTGACCCCAAACTGATGGACAAGCAACCATCGGTTCGCAAGTGGGACGGCTGCTGAACGTCGCACAACTTATCACGCTCTAACTTTTATCCTATTCATTATTGGGGAAAAACTTAAGGGGAAATAATATTTAGCAATACATCATTCCTTCTAATGCGATTACTTTGAATTTTTACACGGCCGTTTACTGTTATTTCGATTTAGGCCTACAAATTAAAGTAAAATTTAAGACTTTTACTTGTTACTTATAAAATTAAATTAAAACTAGGAAAACGCTTAGGCCTAAGTCCCGCCGCGTTGTTGGATGAGCGTAATTGGTGCATTGAGCTGCCATGTGTTATGCGAATTTTCTGTTGTTCTGTGGCAAAATCATTACTAAGTTGAAATTTTTTTATAAATTAAATTTAAAAAAAACTTAGGCCTAATTTTTAATTTTTTTGAATTAATCGTAATTGTTAAAAAATCGTAAATATGCGATTTTTATAAGAAATAATTTCTCGATTGCGCTCAAATTTTACACTTATATATTAATTCATAAAATTAAGGTTCTGCGAAAAAATCATTACAATCGGATAAGCATGTAGGTGTTATAAGTCAAAGAATTGTTTAAAAAAAGAAAAAAAAACTGTAAAATTTCGATTTTTATGATAAATATTTTTTCAATTGCGCTCAAACTTCACAAAAATATCTTAATTCATAAAATAAAGGTTCTGTGGAAAAATCATTAAAATCGAATGAAGCATGTAGGTGTTATAAGTCGAAGAAATTTTTTAAAAATCGAAAAAAATCGTAAAATTGCGATTTTCATGAAAAAAATTTTTCCGATTGCGCTCAAAAACGTGGCAGTTCTAAGTTCAGAGATTTCGAAGGCCTCCATAAAATTTCATCGCAATCGAAGTAGGCCCTATCGGTTTAGCCGGAATCGTGTGGACAAACAGACAAAAATACAAAAAAAAAAAAAACATTCCGGATTTTTTTCTCCAGTGTAGTGAAATGGAATCTTAGCTTCGCTCGCTACGCTCATCCAACAAGTTCAATTGACAAAAACCTAGTGATCGGATTTCAACAAGACCTCTTTTAAAATATGCATGGGACTGTTTAGACAAGAAATAAATAAACTTTCTAGATAGAAAGTGCACAGAACGAAAATTTACAGCATAGGGTAATATGCATGGTATGTGTTTTCATCTAAAATACGCACTTTTGACGCGCAGATGAGCCGTGAAAAACTGCACGCTATGCTGTAAAATTTCGTTCTGTGCTTTTTCTATCGAGAAAGTTTATTTATTTCTTGTCTAATTAGTTAGATGCATAGGCCTATTTAGAGAGAATTCTTTTTGAAATCCGATCAGTAGTTTTGTGTCAATTGAAGTTGAAAAGACTAAAGTTGTTGATAATTTTGTAATTTATAATGCGTACATTGTTATAACAAGCTAACGGATCTGTAAAAAAATCTAAATAATCACCATTCGAAGAAATGATATGTTTGCTAAATATTATTCCTCTTAAGTTTTGTCCAAATAATGAATAGGATAAAAGTTAGAGCGTGATATTTGTTGAGCCGTTCATCAGGCGTCAACTTGCGAAATGAGGATGCTTGTCCATCAGAAAGATCCGCGGCCACTTGTCGCCGAGCTGTGACGTCACGTGTGTGTTCCCTATAGGCTACTAGCACCTACGTCACAAACCCGAGGGGAATGAGGGGTATTCTCCGCTTAGAGCCCAACTGATGGACAAGCAACCATCGTTTCGCAAGTGGACGCCTGCTGAACGTCGCACAACTTATCACGCTCTAACTTTACCCTATTCATTGTTGGGTCGATGTGCGTATTGAAATAACATTTAAAACTGTTACTTGTTTTTTATGAAATTAAATAAAAACAACTTCAATTGACAAAAACCTAGTGATCGGATTTTGACAAGACCTCTTTCAAAAATTCATCGGACTGTTTAGACAAGAAATAAACTAAACTTTCTAGATAGAAAGTGCACAGAACGCAAATTTATAGCATAGGGTAATATGGGATGGTATGTGTTTTTTATCTAAAATACGCGCTTTTGACGTGCGGATGAGCCGTGAAAAACTGCACGCTATGCTGTAAAATTTTGTTCAGTGCATTTTCTATCGAGAAAGTTAACTTATTTCTTTTCTTATTAGTTGGATGCATATTTAGAGAGAATTCTTGTTGAAATCCGATCAGTAGTTTTTTATCAATTGAAGTTGAGAAAAATTAAAGTTGTTGATAAATTTGTCATTTATAATGCGTAACTTGTTATAACGAGCTAACGTTCTGTTAAAAAAATCGAGATAAACGCCATTAGATGAAATTATATGTTTGCTAAATATTATTACTCTTAAGTTTTGTCCAAATAATGAATAGGATAAAAGTTAGAGTGTGATCTTTGTTTAGGCCGTTCACCAGGCGTCAACTTGCGAAATGAGGCTGCTTGTCCATCAGTTCGATTCGCGGCCACTTGCCGGCGAGCTGTGGACGTCAGTGAGGCTTCTCTATAAGGCTATAGGCCTATGCCCCTGCCGTTACATTCAATTTGCAATGTTTTACTTTGTTTATTTCTAAACAATCTGTGACTTGTCATGTTCATGTTCTTTATTATAGCCATAGATTAATACACGGAAACAAATATTAAATTAGACTGCGTTTTGTGGAGTACAAAACCATACTTAATGGGCAAAACTACACATACTACATTCTATACTACAAACGATAATAAAGCCTAATATTGAAAAATAAATAATAGGCCTTATCTTATAATAATAATTAATTAATTATATAATACAAAATTAGGCCTACACATCTTAAATACAATATACAGTCCTACTATCTTTTTACATTGTTTGTTCATTAATAAATTTGGAAATTTTTATGATTGAAATTCAGAATTTGATATTTTGTTTTATTTGATATTATCAATTATATAATCATTTAAAGAATAATGAGCTTTTTCTAATAAGAATTTTTTTACTTTAAGTTTGAAATTATCAAAAGTAGGGATGACATCGGGTACTCGGGTACCCGACTCCTACCCGACTCCTATTGGAGACACAACAATTTACACAACACACACAATACAATACAATACAGTACAATTTATTTATTATTTATTTAACTAGAGTAGTGGGCTAAAAATAACTTTTGCATTTTTCTTTCTCTTGCATTTCTGCATTCTTTTGCATTGCAAAAAAAAAAAAAAAATTTTTTTTATTGATAAATTGAATGAGATTGCACTTGTCTCGTTTGTCGTTATCTTATCTCAAAACGTAAACTTAACAAATCAGCGCGAGTCTTGGCCGGGCCAAGAGGCGAGCAAGCTCGTTATACGTAGCGGGTGGAGGGGGGGGGGGAATGGACTGGACAGCGTTGTGTAAGTCCAGTGAAAATCAGTTACGGTATATACCTTGAGTGGGTAGAATCATACAATTTATTTATTATTTATTTAACTAGAGTAGTGGGCTAAAAATAACTTTTGCATTTTTCTTTCTCTTGCATTTCTGCATTCTTTTGCATTGCAACTTTTAATTGCGAATCGGGGAGTCGACTCCTACCCGGTTCCCAAGGCTCCGGAGTCGACTCCAATATTTACTACCCGATGTCATCACTAATCAAAAGATGTAATTATTTTTACCTATTTCTTTTGGTACGGTAGTTTATTAAATAACTTAATTTTCATATAGTTAGAATTAAGTCCATCAACTCCATTGATCAACGGGCAATTAATTTGTTTCATTGTTGTAGGCCTAGTAGGGGCCTAGGCTAGGCAAAATCCTTTTATGATCATTGATCACAAATAAATGGAACTTGTTTAGCTAGGGCCTAAATAAAGAACTTTGGGTTGGTTTGAGAAAAGAGATATCACCAAGTGAAAATTCAATTGCAGAAATAAACTTTGAAGTGAACTAAACTACAAAGTGCTGTAGAGTAGAGTAGTACTTTATTTGTTGTTTGATGTACATTATCCCTCCACATTAGCCCACATTATCTTGTAAACCTGGGCATAGGCCTACACTCGTAGCCTATGTAGGCTTAAGTGCTGCGCACAATTGGCATAGCATAAGCGTAGCGTAAGAAATATAAACAAGTGCACCTGGCTGCTTGAACACCTAATTCACGTAAGGGCAGCACAGGAAATTGGTTATATTTTATCTCTTGTGTTGTGTTTGCGTTGCGCTATGCCAATTGTGCACCGCACTTCAGGTAAAGTGTTTTTAGGCCCATGTGTGATAGAATAGTACTAAAATGTGGTCTCTATCACAGATTGAGCATCTCATCATTAGGCCTATCTAATCAAGCACCGCTTACCAATTTATAAGTAATTGCTTGCAAACAGAGTCAGTGGAAAAAATCTCCACTCACTTGGCTCGCAAACAATTGTAGGCCTAAATACGCTCAGCGCAAAAACAGATAGATTTTGCCATTTTGAGATAGCCCATTAACTAAGCAAAGTCAGCCACTGCATTGGCACAATGCTAGGCCTACAGCCTACCCATGGTTTTATAATAATTTTAAGATAGTGATGGTGATGCTAGTGTTAAGGCGCTTTCGTTTACCTCACCAGAGGAGACTAACCCGTCCGGTCAGTTATGTCACGTAATTTACGACACCAGGTTAGCATTTTCAATTTCAACCCGAGTAAACGAAAGCGACTCGGAGGTGGGTTTGTTTACAAATGGATGCCGTGACAGCAGGAGCTAAACGTAAATAAATAAACAACGTTATTAACGTTTTCCATGTTAACGTTAATTTGTAAAAAGGCAGCACAAGGCCTAGGCCTACTCAATAACAATGTTTTGCGCCAAAATATCCACGTATCATCCACAGACAGCAACTTATAAACACCACCTGTTGAATTCTCATCGTTTCGTATTTTCCGCCATAACCTGAACTAACCCTGCTTCCGAGGCAGCTCACTTTTTTTTGGTGATCGGGTTATAAAACCGGGCTACTCTGGCATAGTTGTCGAACGCACCCGAGTAACCTGCTACTGACCGGGTTTACTACCCGGACTAACAGGTTGCTCTGGCGAGGTAAACGAAAGCGGCTAGGGCTATAGTAGGTAGGGTAGACCTACACATGTCAGGTAGGGCTAGGTATGCAACAAATGTCTGCATTTAAAATAAGCTAGGTGGTTGGTGGTCATACAGTAATAAATTGCCTCAAAGCAATGTGTAGGTTGCATTTCTATTTTCGAGATTTAAGCAACTGAAAGAGCAAACTTTGATGTAGGCTATCCTATAAGTAATGAAAGACGAGAAATGAATCCTAAACCCAGCCTAATGCAAATTGCTAACTTGACAGCTGCTTCTTATTAGTCTCTAGATATGCAGCATCTGTAAGAAATTGTAAGCCTGTTTCACACAATATTTTTGTTTTTCTAATGTTACAATCCAAAAATTTATTGAAATTAGCCACAGTAAATACAACACTAGACACATGAGCTTCAGATAACCAGAGCCTCCAACACATGTGAATGCAGAGTTTCAGCTGTATAGGCCTACACTTATCTGCTCTTCATACAGGTTTTACAGGTAGAGCGTACAGTATCAATGAAATGATGGGCTAAATATAATGTTTTTTTCTGGTTTTGACTTTTGATAGTGATGAAAGCTAGGCTAGGGTAGCAACAGCTTAGGCCAACTTATAGCGGAGTATAGGTGGAACCAGATAAGGTGGCGGTCGCCGAGGGATCGCAGCACTGTCGTCCACGCACTATGGCCACAGGATCGGCAAAAAAGTAAATAAAATAACAGTCTCTAAAACTGCTTTCGGAGAAAAACACGACTATTTGAAAGCCAAGCCTTGCCCAATATATCCTAAAAATAAAGTATTTATGAAGTGTACGAATAAAATCAAGACATTTTGATGCTCCTAAACATTGACATCACATCTGGCGAGGTTGGCATTATTACACCATTACCAACAAGGCCAAAAAACACTTTCATAATCGTGATTACTTAAAATCATTATTTCGCTAAAATACTGACTCTGTGGGACGAACTACTTTATTCACAGCTTATAAAATGTTGATTTATGTGATAACATATCACAATAACATGCCCAAATAGAAATACGATAGGCCATACCTAATGCCAGTTGTGTGTAAATTGTCAACGTTGGCGTCCGTGCTCTCGCTTAACCTTGACGGCCGATAGCTTATCTGGTTCCACCTATAGGTAGGCTACTCGTATAAGTTGCCGTCAAGAGTAAAAGCAAGAAAGAAGCGAACAAAACGACAACAGTTCTTGGAGAAAAGACAATTGGCTTTTGGAAAAAATAATAAAGCGCAAGAAAGCAAGCGAGAGAAGATAAAGAATTCGAGAAGTACTGAAGTAGTGAACCCCATGAAAACATAGGCCCTACTAAAGCTGCAGAGACCAATAAAGGTTTATATTACCCAAGTAAAACTCATATAATTCTTCTTTGCAGACGAGCCCCTGTCATCGTCACCAACTCTAACGCCTGGTTTCTGTCTGGCGCTGCGATGCACTCCTCGAACTACAAGCATCGCCGGGGAGACCTGCACGCGCCTCTCGTCAAGACTACTCCCTAGGTAGATCAGCATGATGAGATGAGTTTTAAAACTAGGAAAACGCTAAAGTCCCGCCGCGTTGATGGATGAGCGTTTTGTAAGTTTGCGTGGGACCACTTTTCCTTTGCAATTGCTTTGTGAATGCATTGTAGGTGATTGTTGTCAAGTTTCTTTTGTTACTTGTTAATTGTTATTATAAATCTCGAAAAAACTCATATTAAAACCTTTATTTCTATGGATTCTGGCTTTTTTTCCAACTTTTTCTTTCAAAAAGAATACATCACCATTACTTTAATGTCCATGTAAAATATGAACGTTGTAGCCCCACCCGTTTGGTCAGAATCGGCCCAAATGTCACGAAAATATCGCACTAAAAATCGAAAAAAATCGTAAAAGTACGATATTCATGAGAAATATTTCTTCGATTGTACCCAAAAACGTGGCAGGTCTAAGTTCAAAGATTTCGAAGGTCTCCAGAAAATATCATCGCAATTGGAGTATCGGTTTAGCCGGAATCGTGTTAACAAACACACAAAAATACAAACGGAAAAAACAAGAAAAACAAAAAAAAATCGTAAAATTGCGATTTTCATGAGAAATAATTTTTCGATATCGCTCAAAATGATGGCAGTTCTAAGTTCAAAGATTTTAAAGGTCTCCATAAATTTCATTGCAATTGGAGTATTCGGAATCGTGTTAACAAACACACAAAAATACAAAGAAAAACAAAAAGGAAAACGAAAAAAATCGTAAAATTGCGATTTTCAAGAGAAATATTTTTTGATCGATTTTCCTACGGTGCAGTTCTAAGTTCAGAGATTTCGAAGGTCTCCATAAAATTTCATCGCATACGGAGTATCGGTTTAGCCGGAATCGTGTTCACAGATACACAAAAATACAAAAAAAAAAGAAAGAAAGAAAAAAAAAACATTCCGGATTTTTTTCTCCACTGTAGTAGAATGGAATCTTCGCTTCGCTCGCTACGCTCATCCAATAAAATTATGGCATTGCTGTTGCTTTTGTTGTTGACCCAAAAGTTGGTCGAAATACCCTCAACCCAAGTGAATAATGATTCCATAGAATTATCGTTATTAAAGTACGGGTACTAAAACATTTAATTTCCCATGGGACAATTCTTGTATCTTCTCAGATCCCACCAAGCTAGTGGAAGCCTTCTCTGCAGTAGCCATATGCTGTAATTGGGCCTATAATCAAACAATATCGAGCCCTATTTTCAACTAGGTTGGGTAGTGGGTGGGAGGTTCCCACCACATTCTTGCCCGGGTTTATCGAAGCCGGCTCGGGCTAGCCATGCCTGATGCTTCTCCCACATCATCTTTTTTTCCTCTGCATCATCTACTTCACTTTCTTCCTCTACACTGTCTTCTTCCTCAGGGACCTCCACCATTTTTTGCCATATTTTTCTTTCTTTCCAACATCTTTCCTGGTTAATCATTTCCCAAGCTGCATTTCTCCTTTTCAAATCTATTGCTATAACTTCTTCCTATCTCAGTCTGGGCCTCCCTCTTTTTCTCTGTTTGTTTCCTGCGTCTTGTTCATAATGCATCCTCGGAATCCTTTCCTTCTGCATCCACCTCAGCCTTCCTTTCCCTAGCTTAAAATTTGCATTCTCTACTCCTAGTTATTTCCTTATCTTCATGCTCCTCATCATATCAATCTTCGTAATTCCCATTACTCTTTAAAAATTTCATTTCCGCTGCTTGAATTTGTCTTTCTTCTTTACCCCCACTGCCCATGTCACTGCACCATATGTAAGTAGGCCTACCGGTACAAAATATGCTTTGTATATTAAAAGTTTGCATTGCCTTGGCACCTCTTTTTTCCAAAGCAGTTTCCTCACTAACTGGAAGAAACTCTCTGCAATACCAGTAGGCCTACGCCTTGCAAACTCCGCGTCGATTTTACAATCAGCGGAGATTATGCTGCCCAGGTATTTAAACATAACATGCTTGTCTCTCTACTAGTTCTTCTCTTAGGCCTAAGTACAATCTTTTTCCTATTCCCAGACTTCTTCTTCCCCATAACCATAACTTCACTTGTCACTGCTTAACTCTAATCCAAATTCTTCCGTACATTCAATCCATTTCTCTTCTTTGTGTTGTACCTCTTCCAATGACTTCCCCCATATAAGTATATTGTCAGCAGCCATTGGACGATCTCTCCACTTTCCTCAATATCTCGTCAAGTACTATATTGAAGAGCATCGGTGACAATACACTTCCTTGTCTGAGACCTGTCTTTACTTTGTGGAAGTCATAATGATACACTAGGGAAACGCCAAAGTCGTTGTTTGTCGAGTGAGTAAGCCATGTGTTGAGTACCCGGTAACATTACTTTTCGTCCCCCTACCTTAGGCCTATCTATATAGCCTATGTTAGGCTAACAGTTGCGCGTTTATGGCCTTACAGTTGACGCGCCCTTATACCAACTAAACTTAAAAACTCTATTATTTATACAAATATAATAATCAATTTTAAATGCAAATGTTCCCGGGTTTCTCAACACATGACTCGCTCACTCGTCCAACAACGACTTTGGCGTTTCCCTAGTCTAGATGGCTAAGGCGCCCTTACACCCAAAATGTGGGAGACCTGGTTCAAACCTCTGGTCGGAAAAGATTTTTTAATTTCTGGATTGTATTTTTGGATGAGCGTAGCGAGCGAAGCGAAGATTCCATTTCACTAACTGGAGAAAAAATCCGGATTTTTTTTTTTTTTTTTTTTTTCTTTCTGTATTTTTTCTGTCTGTTACCGATTCCGTAAACCGATACTACCGATTGCGATGAAATTTTATGGAGGCCTTCGAAATCTCTGAACTAAGAACTGCCACGTTTTTGAGCGCAATCGAAAAATTGTTTCTCATGAAAAAAGCAATTTTTACGATTTTTTCCGATTTTTAAAAAAATTTCTTTCGCTTATAACTCCTACATGCTTTATCCGATTGTAATAAATTTTTTCACAAAACCCTTAATTTTAAAATTTGAAAAATTTTCGTGGAAATTTAGCGTAAAAAAAAATTTTTTTCATGAAAATCGCAATTTTACGATTTTTTTAATTTTTCTGCTTATAACACCACATCTTTACCGATTATAATGATTTTTTCACAGAACCTTAATTTTAAGAATAATTATTGTGAAAAATTTTGTGCGTAATTTCGAATAATTACTTATAAAATTTAAATATTACGATTTTTTCCTTTTTTTTAAATTAGATTAATTTTAAAAAAAAAGGGTTAATTTTTTATTTTTTTTTGTTTAAATTTTAAAAAAAAAATTCAAAAAAAGTTCTGATTTTTTTTACAAAACAACAAAAAACCGAAAAAACACATGGCGCTCAATTCACCAATTACGCTCATCCAACAACGCGGGGGGACGAAAGCGTTTTCCTATTTAAATTTTTTTTAAAAATTTTTTGAAATGCAAACGCAGTGTGTCCTCATCTGTGGAAATACTATGGAAAAAACAAGCCATACAAAAATACGTTGAAAATATTGCAAGGTTACTATCTACAGGGGAAATTTTGGGGGTCCCCTTGACGCCAACATTCGATTAACCGGGGCCCCACGGCATTTTCGAGCCGGTTTAAATAACAAACAAAAAATCATTCAAAAGAAACCATTGTCTTAAAATAATTCCTATCATTTCAACGTATTTTTCGTTTTTATTTCTTGCAGGTTTAAAATCGCCAGATTGTGCTCATTTTTTAGCAGTTCCAGTTACCTGGTCAGGGATTTTGTTTAAAATTTCAGCTCAGTCATTTCCCCGTTTCGGCCGTATGGGACGGACAGCAGACATTTAAATTTCATTTAAACATTTAACATTTAACATACAAATTTAAATCACGCCCAAAGGACCGATCGAGTAGCGTTGTAGACAAAGTTCGCTGCCTCACCGCTAATTATTGAGAACTAATATAAATTTATTGAGTTTCACATTAAAAGGACTCCAAAAAAACCATCTGCTTTCCAAACCACATTGGAGAGTTAGCCCTTTCTTTTTGTCTTTAAGCTCAACAATGATTATGAGCGTAGCGAGCGAAGCGAAGATTCCATTTCACTACATGGGAAAAAAATCCAAATTTTTTTTTTTTCTTTTTTTTCTTTTTTTTCCTTTTTTTTTTTTTTTTTTTTGTATTTTTGTGTGTCTGTGCACGATTCCGGCTAAACCATACTCCAATTGCGATGAAATTTTATGAGGTCTGTGAAATTCTAAAACGAAGAATGCACGGGGGGAAAAATCATCGAAAAATTATTTCTCATAAAAAATCGCTATTTTAATTTTTTTCGATTTAAAAAAAATTTTTCTTCACTTATAACCTACAGCTTTATCCATTTAATGTTTTTTTTCACAGAACCTTAATTTATAAATTAATAATTCGGTGAATTTGAGCGCAATCAAAAAATTTATTTCTTAGGGAAATCGAAATTTTTACGATTTTTTTAAAATTTTTTTAAAAATTCTTCGTCTTATAACACCTACATGTTTTACCCTTTGTAATTTTTTTCACAGAACCTTAATTTTTATAAATTAATATGCTTGTAAAATTTGAGCGCAATCGAAAAAACTTTTCTCATGAAAAATCGAAAATTTTACGTTTTTTTTAAATTTTTTAACTTTCTTCGAAAAAAACCTACATGTTTTTACCCGATTGTAATGATTTTTTCACAGAATTTTAATTTTTGAGTTGGGCGGGATGCCCCCCATAGCGCTCTGTATTGAAGGTCCAAAATTATTTTTTAAAGCACTTTCCTGTTGCCCCTAAAATCTTTAAAATTACTTTGAGGAACAGATGAAGGTTTGAAATTGTATACTATTTTTTAAAATTAGCTACATTAAATTCGTTTTTAAATGGGACAGCCCTTATGCAAATTTTTCTCAAAAGAAATGGCGGGATCATGAGAAAATTGGGGTTTTCTCACACAATATTTTAATACTATTACCATTCCAAGAGTAAGTATCAATATTCTCTTTAAATTGGAAGACATTAAATAAAATATAAACAGTTTTTTTTCGCGTTTTACTAATTACGTCTGTGAGCCCGCTCTGGGTTTTGTGGCAAAATTGGGAAACCCTTAACGTTCCTTCCAGACAGACAAAAAAAGCAGCCCCAAAAAGGCGAGCCAAGCGAGCTCTGACCCCTTTTACGGGTTGCATTTTCCCGGTAAAAGCAAAATCTCTCGTCGTGTTTTGAATGGCTTGACTACAATGGTATAAATTTTTTTTCCAAATACATGACCAAAAAGCTTTTTTTTTAGACATTCTGGATTTTGAATCTGTCCTCAAATGTCCGATTTGAGTAAACCTCTTTGGGGTCGAACTTTACTTTTTTTGCACATAGGGCCCCCTACATACTAATAATCGAAAATACAGTTTTAACAAAATTTTAAATTTATTTTATAATTTTTAAATATTATATATTAAATTTATATTTTAAAATTTTTTTTTTTATTTTAAATTTTTTTGACAAAATGTATCATAAAGTGTTCTTAGAAATTGGTGTGGATGTAGAAGAGGGGTCCTTCCAATATGATCAACTTATCAAATTATAAATGGATTACTTTTAAAGAAATCCAGTCTCTTATATAATGAAGAAATGATAGTAAATTCCATTTATTATATTGACTTGAGAAAGAAAGAAAAATAATTCCCAATTATTAAAATGATTGATACAATTTTTTAGAAATAAATCGTTTGAATCCAGTCTTTTTTGGGTATAAAATTGATAAAATAAAAAAAAATTTACAGCGTTAGGTTAATTGATATGAGTAAAGAAATTTGAATAGTCAAATTACTTTTAATATTTCACATACCTGGGCCCCTCCCGAGGTTAACTCCAAATTCAGTAAATAATTTTTAGTCACTCCAACAAATACAACAAAACTAAAAGCAAACAAAAGCCCCCTCACAGCATCGCACCCGCACTAGCACGCAAAGATGCTCAGAAAACCCTATTTGGGTGCAAAACTTATTTCGGGTTTAAAAAATCAGATGTAAAAAAAATTAGCAAATTTCTGATAATATATCTTCTTTTCCCTGATTATACAAAAATGGTTACATAAATTAAGAAGTACAAAAAACTGGAAGAATTAAACAATGGTTATTTTTAAGTGGATGCCAAAAAAAAAACTTTTATTACGTGGAAGTTTTTTACAGCTTTCAGCTCGTTTGATAAGTGAAACCCCTACCAAAATTATAATCTTTGGGGACGGATTTTAAAGTTTCCCCCGACGTCCGCGGTTGCCGTCGGTGCGTAGTAAGAAAGCGGCGCCGAGAAGCTATTGGAAAATCTGAAAATGATTCCAAAAACAAAAATTATAACAGTATGCCTTGTAATAATACGACGGGTTTTAATTCTATATAATTAAAAACTATTTTCATTCTGTAAACAAAACATAACAAGATATTGTAAAATGATTTCAAAGTTTGGGGGATAAAATTCCGTACCTTATCACTGGTTTAAAAATGTAAAAAAACCCCAAAAAATGAATTAAAAATTTAAAAACAATAAAAGTGGGCCTATATTGAAATGACAACCGAAAAAGTATAACTCTCTAGGGTAGTGAGTTCTGGTAGTGGTCTACCTTGGCAGGGGGGCTGTCAATCTAATGTCTTTCAAAAAAGTGAAGTTTTTTTGCATGGGGGGGAATAGCCCGCTAAACTAGGGCCCACTTAAAATTACTACCTCGTTCGTTTGTAACAAATTTTCTTTAAATTTAATTGTTCTAATGAGTCGATTGAGTACCTATACTCGCATACTTTATGAAAAAAACACATAATTTTTTTTTTGGGGTAGGGCCCAAAGTCTTATGCAGGCATGGGAATTTAAATATTTGGTCAGCGGTCATTGGATTTACAAAAAAGGTTTTTCAGACAACAAAATATTTACATGTGACGAAACTAAGGCGTATGTTCGTCATGAAAAAAGAAAATAATACTTATAGCAAAAAGAATTTACCCCAGTTTTATACCGGGTAAAGCGACAATTACAAACCACAAGACTAAAATATAATATGCCTAAATGATTCTATGTCTTTTGGGAAAATTTGTCATTCTTCACGCGATTTGTTTTCCCTCTCATAAACGACGGCACGGCAGCATCCCAACTTAGGGCGAATCGGGATAATGCACATTTTTGAAGAAGGCTAATTACTTCTGATAAAGAGGTAAATTTTTAGGTCTTGTTTTTTTGATAATGAAATTGTTTTCACGCGCTCGCAATCCCTTTTATTGATTGAATTTTGAGGCTTATTATCAGTTGTCATTACCATTTTTATTTTTTTACACGTCGCTTACTAATACTAAGCTTAGAGGAGGTTAAAAACCAAGGATGCAACGTTTTGTGGGTTTTTTTTTTCTCTCCTGGACATCATAAAATGTTATTCAAAGGGAACCACGGGGTTTTTGGGAAGACAAATAGTCAATTTTTTTCCTGAAATTTTTAATTTAAAAACTAGCTTCAATGTTTTACTTATTTTGTACGATTTCTTTTGGAAATGCAACAATTTTTCCCCCATATTTAAAATGTTTTATGCCAACGTAGTAAACAATGACAGGGGAAAATTTTGAATTTAACCACCCTTTTAAGTTCTATTCCAACTCCATTGCTTCCGTCCCCCAGGGGCCGGGTTTTAGTGGCGGGGGGAGCGTGCAGCGCGTCAAAGAATAAGCCCCCTATCACTCTTTGAATTGCTTTTAAACTTAAAATTTTGAGTAGAGCTCTTTATTTTATGCCAATAGCGGGGCGCACTTACCATCAAGAACATTTTCCCTTTTTATTAAAAAACGTATTTTTTTTTAGTTCAAATTTTGGAAATTATATATGAGATCAGCAACTCCTACAATGGAAAAATGTTTTTAATCGAATTTAGGCCCCCAAAAATTACATTTCAACTTCCGAACCCTTTTTGTGTGAAATGCCAATTTTTCGCGAGAGTTTCGTTTAAAAAAAATTTTTGAATGTGTAGATTTGTGATTTCTATAAAATTTTCAAAATTAGTAATTTTAAAAAAAGTGTTTTTTAAGACAGAATTTTCTTGCGGTCAGCGTGCCGTTTTGGGATACAATAGACAAGGCTGAGCGGGACGAAGGGTTATTGAAAAAAACAAAAATTTTAATGAGGTTGTCAATTCTTCTGTCAACCTCCCCATTATTTTTTCTGTCGCCGGGTATGTTGTCTGAAAAGGGTAGGGTGGGGTACGAGAATCTGCGTTTCAGTGCTCGAAAACGCAATAGGTTGCGCTGGAAAAAATCGACCGAGAGGCATTTTTGGCAAAATTTTTTGAATTTTGGAAAATAGACCGTTAAGATTTGGGCTCAAAAACCTCTTTGCAAAAGTAGGAAAAAGGCCAACCTAAAATATTGTGGAGGGCTAACAACAACAATGGGCTTTTTTGACATTTAAAAAAAATTATTTCGGCGATGGCATGTTATGGGGACTTGAAAATGAACTGTATTTGTTATACCCAAGTACGTATATTATAATTAATAGCAAAACAAAATAATTCCTTCCAAAAAAATTTGAATAAAAAAAACTCCGGGGTTTCCAATAAAAAAAGTCCAGAAAAATTTTAAGCCCCGGGTTAAATTAAATTAGGTAGGTACATTTCTAAGTTCTCCCACCCCCGTACCCTTTTTTTTTTTACGTACAATTAAAAAATTTTACCATAACATCATATAAATCTTATTTTGTTTCAATTAAAATTTAAAAAATTCATAATTGTTATTTCTAGTTTTCTTCAGTCCCCTTCTTCTTCACCTCGTGGTTTGAAGAATTGTATCTTGATAAAAGCAAAAAAACTAACTACTTTTCACTCCCCCCCCCCGGTAAGACCAGCTGCTGTGACTGGTTCAGACGCTGCCCTTCGCCTGGGGATAGTCGCCCACCCAAATGCCCAGCACCACAGCATGGCTACCGTGTGCAGGCTCAGCGCAACGTACGTTCCCCCCGCGTTCCGACGCTGCAGGAGTGGTTCCCTACGCTTTCCCAACAGCGGTTGACGGAAGCAATACCTCTCATTTTAAATAAATTTGAACTTTTTAAATATAATATAAAACTTAAGCAAATTTCCCTAGTTTTAAACTTTTTACAACCAAAAGAAAGATCAAATTTTAAATTTGGGGTAAATCAAATGGCATTTGGGGAACCCAAAGGGCCCAAAAAAATTCTATGGAAAAAAAGTTAAAAAATTAAATGTAGCATTTTGTTTGTATCCCTTTCTAGGTCTAGTTGGCCTGTTCAAATAGACAAATTTTTTAAAATAAAATTTAAAATTTTACTCAAAAGTTACGTTCATTGAAATGCCAATAGATGTATAATTTATTCATTTTTCATTAAAGTTATGATGCTGGTTGTGCAAAATGTTTCCAAGGGATGGCTAAAAAGTTTTGTTTAGGAACCTTGGCGTTTTGCAATTTGAACGGTATTTTTTTGGATGCAAGTGGAATATTCTCTCTCGGTAGGTTTTGATCGTTTTCCGAGCTTGGAGCGGAAAAGCCCCGAGCGGGGGCCCGAACAGCCAGCAGCGGGCTGGGTTTTATTTGGATTAAGGACACGTAACCCTTAGGTCTAATGCACCACTTAGCCTAGGGGGGGGGGGGGGGGGGGGGGGGGGGGGCCCCAGGCGGGTCAGACCCAGCCAGGGGAAGGGGGAGGAAGGGGGGGTTTCTCACGTTTCGCGGTCGTCATCGTTTTTGTCATCGTTCTTTTGTGTCATTTCATCGTCCCCGGGGGGTCGTAAAGGGGAAAGGGGACAATGCCCCCGACGCGATTCCCAGAGCTCGCCTCTAGAAAAAATGATGATACCAAGTGCCAGAACGTACCTGACACACACGCGTATACCTGGTCCACCCATAGCTCCCAGAACGTACCTGAACACACACTTATATCGGTCCATCCATAGCTGCCAGAGCGTACTACACCTCGCCAGGGGGCTCGGAAGCTCAAGACCCCAACCACACTGGGAGTGATTTTCGCTCTGCCCTCGTTGCAGCTGCATCTGAAGACGGAACATTTGCAGGTACTGCCCTTTGGTCTGCATATTCTTCCGTTAACAACTAGAACAGGGGGAATCTTGTTAATCCATTCATGCGCTCACTAATTAGATGACGAGACTTTTGGGCTCCCTTAAGAGAGTCATAAAATTCGGAGTTTTTATAACCTTCTTTTTGTTTTGTGAAAAATTTTCTAACCAAAAGAACCCGCAAATGAAAAAATCCTTTTTAAAACCCCTTCCAAATACCCAACATTTTCAAAATTATAATTACAAAGGCCTCAATCAACAAAATAAATTAATATCATTTTATTTTATTCATCTGTAATACATATCTGGAAGACACGAAAAATAAAGATGTGCACCCCACCCGTGAGTTGGAAGCCGCCGCAACGCAACGTCACCCCCGCGTTTTTTTCAGGGTGCGCGGACACCCGAGACAAGCGTCGGACAGAAGCCCATGGTCGGTGCAGCTTCATCACGGATTTGAAGACCACTCTTTGTCACCGTCGACGCAAAAAAGCTTCTTTTTCCTTCACGATCTCATCATTCGTACGTGAAGGAGAAGGAACGAGTGGGAATTTTTCTATTGCATCTTTAAGTTATTTTAGCTCGATACACCTGGTTCGGCCTCCACACCCAAAGAAATTTCCTTGTCAAGCTTTTGCGTCGTCCAAACCCCCCACATTTTGCCGTCCTCCGATAATCCGCCTACTAAACCACTTTTTTTTTTAAATTATCAAACCCATAAAACCATTAGGTTTTTTTTTGGTAAATAATTAAATAGCTTTGATTTTTCCTTCATCGCCACGAAAACTTGGCTAATTTTCTACTCTAAAAATTTTTTCATGTGAAAATTTGCGTTCAATCATTAATTTACTTTTTTTAAACAAAATTCACAAACAAATGATGTACGTATTGACCGAAATAGTCCAAACCTTTTTTCCTTATTTTTTAAATTCAAAAATCCCTCCCCCCGGTCTATAAGCGGCAAAAATCTTTTTTTCGCCCCAATTTTAAAAAAACCAAAATCCCACTTCGTTGGGGTTGTGCCAACAAAACGGCTGGCATATGGACACGGCGCTTCTCCAAGTAGTTTCCCGGCCTACTGACAATGAAATGTGAGCAGAACGCGATGGGCGATAAGAACCGGGCCGCATACAGAGTAACTACGTCATAACGGGCCCGTGGAAATATGCCGCGGGAAAAAAGATATAGGAGATGTTCGGGGGAAAAGACCCGCAGTAAAACACCCCTTTTCTTTTTTTTTATCAGCCTGGCCCCCAATTTTCCCCAATAAAAGGGATCAAGTAATTTATTTTTTTTTATACAAACTTTGAAAACTTTTTATACAAAGTCCCTTTTTCCTTTTAATTTATAAAATAAATTTTTGATTTAAATTTTTTGATTTTTTAATTTTCTTAGATATTCCCCTTTTAAATTTTTGACCAAAGTTGGGGTCGCCTTTTCGGGTCGGGTATATTGGGGACAATACTGTAAACTAATAAACAAATGTCGCACAATATTTTGGTTTTTGGAAAACTCTTTATCAAAGTACATACAAACCACATTTGTACTTTGTCCTCTGAGTACGTTCACTTTAGTATATTATATATATTTCGACTAATCTTACCTTTTCTGGAAGATTGCAAAAGGGTTTCCCAAAATTCTGTGAATTAAATGTGCCCAAAAAAAATTATGTACATTTACTTATCAGCCCCCGGGATTCTGGTACGTTTTATAACGGGTTCTTGCGGGGTACTTCCACCTGGGCCTGCGTGCTCAGATCCGGGATCACGACCCGGGGAGCGACCACCGCCCCCTCACCCATACCAGCGCTGCCAGCCGACGAGAGGGAAAAGCAAGGCTTCGATCCCGCTGAGATGTTTACCAAGGGTGGGGGAAATACCACGCAAGACCTGGGACCTCCCAGCCGCGTTAGGTCCGTACGCAACACTTGTATTATTGTTTATATTTTTAGATGTGCCCGTAAAAAAAGTCTTTCGACCCGTCGAGAATTATTTTTTGATGATCGGGCTGTTCGTCGCGGGGCGTACATGATACTATTGTTTCGTTTCAAAGACCCTGCTTTTCTTCATCAGGGTGGACTTTTAAAAAATATGTGAAGTTTTTTTAATTTATGCTTATTTCTTGTTATTGCTTTCCCCTATTTTTACTTTTTAATAATTTTTCCCCAGCCACAAAACAGCCCGAATAAAACTGGTAGGCTTTTTTAAATGGGACGTATATTTCTTTATTTTTTTGAATTACTTTACTTTCAAAATGTCATCATTTTTACGTCCATTTCAACACCATCGTTGTAGTGACTACTAAAAAAAACCCTATCTAATAACAAAACAATGTGTGAGGCCACAGCCCTCCAATGCGTAATAATATTATGCCTTTAAACTCAAACATTTCTCCCCCCGTTTATTTGGGGATCAAAAAACAAAAAAAGTATTACATAAGAAATTGAGTAGGGGGAGGAATTAAAAGACGAAATTGGGCTCTTTATCACGTTGCGACCCAACGTATGTTGAACCCCCAACTTTTGAACCTTAAAAAACCATTCCCCCCCCTTTCCTTTGGGGGGGAAAAATTTTTTTTTTTCCTTAAGACCCCCCCCAAAAAGTTTTTCCCCATTTGGGGAAAGGGGGGGGGAGGCCAAAAAAACCGAAAAAACCAAATT
>JAMZAV010009584.1:0-25505 GCA_024449915.1 Sweltsa coloradensis | reverse complement strand
TCCGGAATGTTTTTTTTTTTTTTTTTTTTTTTTCTGTATTTTTGTGTGTTTGTTAGCACGATTCCGGCTAAAACCGATACTCCGATTGCGATGAAATTTTATGGAGGCCTTCGAAATCTCTGAACTTAGAACTGCCACGTTTTTGAGCGCAATCGGGAAATTTTTTTCGATTTTTAAAAAATTTCTTCGACTTATAACACCTACATGCTTTATCCGATTGTAATGATTTTTTTACAGAACCTTAATTTTATGAATTAAGATATTTGTGTGAAATTTGAGCGTAATCGAAAAATTATTTCTCATGAAAATCAAAATTTTACGGGTTTTTTCTTTTCTTAAACAATTCTTTGACTTATAACACCTACATGCTTTATCTTATTGTAATGATTTTTTCACAGAACCTTAATTTCGTGAATTAATATATTCGTGTTAAATTTGAGCGCAATCGAATAATTATTTCTTATACAAATTGCAATTTTACGATTTTTTTCTTTTTAAAAAATTACGATTAATTAAAAAAATTAAGTTAATTTTTTATTTTATTTTATTTAATTATAAAAATTAAGTTAATTTTTTATTTAATTTAATTTAATTTAAAAAAATGTTCGATTGAGTAATGATTTTTTCACAGAACAACAGAAAATCCGCATAACACATGGCAGCTCAATGCACCATATACGCTCATCCAAACAACGCGGCGGGACTTAAGCGTTTTCCTAGTAGTTTTAATAGGCTTCTGGTCCAGGCAACACAGAAAACATGAAGATCAGGGTCCAATTAGCTGCAGTCGTCATCAGCAGGTGAAACGTTTTGTCGTCGCCCCCAGCCCTTCAGGCTGGGCTTTATGTCCTCTATTCTTTCCCAACCTGTCAACCCTTCTCCAATATAAACTACAAGTTGGTATGAAATAGAATAGTAAAGAAACTGGTACAGAGAATATATTCAGTGCAGAGAGTGTATGAAAGACAGAATATAAGAAAAACAAGAAGAATATAGAAAGGGGAAAAAATACTAATAATTTTTAACAAAGAGAAGCAGGAGTATTTGGAAGAATAGGTGGCAAACTAAAGGAGAATGCACCCTATAACGAGAACGTGGAAGGTAAAAGATGGTGTCTAAAGGCAACGGCAGTAGGTTGTTTGCGAGCGGAGAAGATTTAACTTAAATATGTATCAGGAGTCAGGACTTTTCAAAACCTTAATTCGCTTAATATATGCACGAGGGAGGGACACAGAATAGTGAGACCAGGGGAGAGGAGAAGCAGTGGATGAGGACGACAAACATCAACAGAGAGGGAAGATAGAATGAAGAAGATGAAGAGGAAACACAGATGGAGTGGATGAACTGTCAGTCAGTACATAGAGATTATTGTTGGAGCAGCAGCAATGCATCGAGAATACTCAAGATCTGTATGACGGGAAATAAAATACATGTATAGTACATATTTACTGTGCTGTATCTAGATAAGCTGGATACTAGGTATTTGGTTCAAGTAAGAAATTAAACAAATTTAAAATGACTCCTGCATGCGTATTACAGTGAAACCTCTATGCATCGTTTTTCAGGGGGTACTTGAAAAAAAACTATGGATCCGGAAAAACTATGGATCAAATAGAAAATAACAATAAAGCTTATTATGGGAGTGTATAAAAAACACTATAGATGCAGGAAAATAGTAGTTTGAGAAACTATGGATAGAGGTTTCACTGTACCAGTAATAAGGGTGTAAAAATGGAAATTTTTAGCGCTACCTAATTTATTAAAAAAATAAAGTAAAGCTTACTATACCCTGAAATTTTGTGAATGACTTTTTTCAATAAAGCTAAATGAGGGGCAGCAAGCATAAACCGTGTAACGCGCGTTAACACGGTTTATGCTAGCTCGGCCAGCCGTGGTCCCGCCGTTCTATTTGAAGTCATAATACACTTCCTAGTTCACCAATCTGCACACAGATAGCGCCACAATGAACGTAGTCTACGCGTGGCTTCTAGCTTTACCAGCCGATGTTGCTGCCGCGTGCAACTGCTCGTACCTCAGATTGATTTTTTGTCAGTTTATACTCGCACTCGCGGACCCTCAAATATATGACTGTTTTATTATTAAGTAGCAAAATACACTAAGGCAATAATCACGTTTTCCTGCTAAATTAGAACGAAATCGGGAACTATTCTCAATTATTCTGCAAGTTTTAGCTCCAAAATAGGGCCTATGCAATAATTTGACAATTGTGCATTGAAATCAAAATTTCTGATTTAATATAATAGGCCTAGTTGGCAATATGAGAGTTAAAAATATTATTATCGAACACGCCTAGCTAATTCCAATTAAGTTAACTTTATATGGCCTAAATATTTGTTTATATAATACGTATTCATTTCGCTGAAGGGTAGTGATTGCAGTGCTATTTTCATGACGAAATGATGCCTTTACCTTGAGTTTATATACTGAAATTAAGATTTTTTATAACAAAAGAGAACTTTTATTTGCTATTTATCAGGGTCCCTAGCTATAGGACTTTCTTTTTTAGTAAATATGACCTAAGATTACTGTACAGAAATAATTTTAGCTATTAGTCAATGTAGTTAAGAAACGAAAGAAAAAAAAGCGGGAACCCACAAAATTTTCTTAATTTTGCAGAAAAATTATTTAAAAGGGGAAAATATCTAAGGGTAGTTTTGAGCATTTTTTTGAGACTTTCCCTTGTATGGCGTAGTTGCGGTCCTCCATTTTCCCGAAGTTAGTCGGCGCGTGCCCTTCATCCAGACGTTTATCGAAACGTAAAACAGCGGCCCATGTCCAGATCTGAGAGCTCGGTTTTGCTCTTGGGGAACGTGATGCGGTACCGCTGCGTCCAAACGCCGGCACGACGAGCGCCTTTTCGGGATCGACCTTGAGGGTTTGGATCGACTTCTTGGGTACGGTAGAGGCCGTCCATTGGGAGGAAGTCGTGCCCGTGAGGAACCGTAGGAGTGTTCACCTGCTGGGACCGACGTTCCGCGGGAAGTTTAGGGGGTTAGAAACTCGGGAAGAGACATGTGCGTTTTATGTTAAATAGTAATCATTAAAAAACAGGAAAAAAGGGCAGTGGTTAATAATGAAGAAATGTTTGCATTACCAGTTAGCTCCCAATCCAAAAGTAGCTACCGTAAAAAGTCAATGATTAATTTAAATTTTTTTAAAAATTTAAAATTTCCCATTGACGAACCCTATATCCCATTTAATTTTTTTTAGGTACATAGTAGCCCAAAATTTATGACTGGATAAAATGGGGGAAAATGAAATTGCACAATCCATCAAAAGTTTAAATTTGGTTCATTTCAGCACTTGTAACCGTGTTTATTTTTTTAAATAGTAGGAAAGCTGTTGGAATCTTTCCCCACTCATTCCCTGACATTTCCCAATTTTGGATTTTCGAATTTAAAATTTTTAAAAATGTTAGAAATAAAGGGGGGCTTGGAACCCGGGTAAATAATTCAAAATATACTCTGAGATTTTAAAAAAAGGGGGGTTCGTAAGTCTATTAAAAACCCTACAGCTTTCCCTAAACTCACCCCTTTCCCCTTAAAACAATGTGGTATCCGTTTCTTCCTGATGCTGGCACTTCTGAAGCCGGCGCGTAGCTGGGGAACTGCTGCGCCTCAGCGTCGGACATGTAAGCGGAGCTGAGGGGCCCCCCCCAGTGTTTGCACAGCGCCTCGACCATTGCACCCGGTCCATGGAGAGCTGCGGACCAGGTCACGTCGTACCGCCGACGAGGGTCGTACTCAATCCAGGAAGTACAGGTGCGTGCGGGGCTTTTTGACCCGCGCGCGACGGAACTCGTAGCACGGATCCCCCTCTTAAGTTGCTAGTTCGCGCTCCTTCAGCGAGTTTTTTGTTTTTGTTGCACCCAAACAGTTCGCGCCTAGAAGGTTCCCGTCGTATTCGAGAATGTTAAATATGGTTGGGGAAAAAAACTCCACGTGCTTGTTTTTAACCCTTTAAGCTTTTTTGGCCCTGTTCCAATGAATGACCTGGAAAGAAAAAGCACAGAAAAGGTGAATTAAAATTAATATTAAGGTTTAAATTAAAACCAATCACTTTGGCTTCCTTGCAATAAAAAAAAAAAATTCACTCTTCCCCTCATCTTGTCGTTTTATGAACATGTTTTTAAAATATGTGTATTTCCCCACACCAAGATTATGTTTGGGGTTTCTCAAATAAAAATTGTACATTGTTTTTTTCTCCTTTATCATTATCTTTGTCTTTTTTGTCTTTTTACCCATCCATAGGCCGGATTATTTTTTTTGTTAATTAAAATAATAATCAAACACCCGGTTCCAAAAATCAGGTCAGGGGGTAAATATCACCCAATTTTCGGGCTGTGGACTTCAGTGCGTCTAGCCAGGCTAAAACACCCCCTCATCTACTTCGTGTTTTTCATGACAGGCTTTTCTCCCATTTCTCCCCATTTCTTTCTATCCCCCCAGAGTCTTTTTTTCATTAATTCTTTCCCTGATTTCCCTCTTTTTCAATGTTCCATTTTATTTGGTCCCTCCTCTATCTCTTGGGCGTCCAAAATCTTCTTCCCCCCCCCTGTGCGTTTTAAATTCTCTTTTTGGTATTCTATCTTGTTTTTATTCTTCGACGTGCCATACCTCGAAGTTTCTTTTCCTATTTTATTTCGTAAATTTCCATCCCAGTTTGTTTCATTGTTTTTCTCCGTATCGTCTATTTTTTGTTAAGGTAAAGAACTTTTTAAAAATTTCATCTCTGCGCTTGTAATTGCTGTCTTCCTTTCCTCCTTTGTCCATGCACGGATGATATGATATTATTGGGAGGAAATAATTTTGTACAAAACTCTTGCACCGGATATATTTCTTTTTCCATAATGTTTTTCGTACCTTTGGAAAAATTTTTTGCTAATTAATTTTCCCTTGAATTTTAGCATTAGTTTTGCGTCTTTTGTTAGTATCTTCCGAGGTATTTAAAGCTTTGCAATGGCCAGCTCTTTCCCCCTAGTATTTTTTCTTTTGATTTTTTTTACTTTTCCGTTCTATTAATGTTTCACTCTTTTAAAGCTTATTTTATGTTTAAAATTCAGGGTTTCCTATTCCATCTATCTACACTCTTCTGGACTTCTTCATGGAATCTCCCCATCTCATATATATCTTCAAATATCATATTCATCGTTTAGACAATTCCTTTTTGTGGGTTCAACTTTAACATATGTTATCCTAACAAGGGGAAATAATGTAGGGACATCACCTACCTTTTCCGTAACCCACTGTTATTCAAAAAAAGTGTTTACCAAACGGTGTTTTTAACAACTCTTTTTTTGACAAAATGTCTTTAATTCTTTTTATTAACTCTGATCTACTTCTGCATCTTTTTAAACATTTCCCCAAACTTTTTTCTTGGGACACTGTTTAATGCTTTTTTACATCCCAAAAGACCCTGAACTTTCTTTCCCTTTTCCCCACTTTTTTTCCCCTATTTGTCTGAGCGCAAATTGAGATCAAAGGTTTTAGCGGCCACTCTAAACCCCCTATTGTTCCTCTCTCAAACTTGGCTTATTTTTTGTCTTTTCTTTATCTAGATTTTTTTTCGGGACATCTTTGCACACGGCCCTCAGCGTTTCCCCCTATAATTTTTTTCATTTTTTCCTGTCCCCTTTCTTTTAAAAGTTGGCACATAATTTCCCTTTTCCCCATCATCTGGTACCTTTTTTTCTTTCCTGCTGCCGGGGCACTCTCCACATCAAATCATCCCGCATCCCTGCGCCTTGATCATTCTACACAACAACTATTACAACTATTACAACTATTTTATCCCCTTTCCCCAAGCTTAACCATTTTTCATGGCTTTTACTGCTTCACTACTTCCCCTCTTGATTTTTTCTTTTCCCATTATTTTTTTATTTCTTCCCCTTGGTTTCTGAAAGATTTTTTATGTTTGGTCCCCTTCCGAGTTTGGTTAGGTTGTATCAGGTAACCTAGGGATATTAATAGGTTTTGAAAATTTTTTTCCACGTTTTTTTTTTTGGGGCAGTAATAAGAGTTCATTGTTGTCGGTAGGTATCTTGTGATTTCTTCGTTTTTTTTTTGCTTCTCATTAGTCCATAAACAATTTTTTATTTTTATCAAATCCTTCTCTTTTGTCTGCAAATATTCCATTGATTTTTTTTTTTCCTTACTATTTTTTTTAGCTTTTATTTATACTTTTTTTTACTTTTCTTCATTTTTTTAGTCCCTTTTTTTATCCTTTTTCCTTTTGGGTACATTTTTGGTTTAACACGTCTTCACTCTTCCATTTACCACACAGTTTCCTTTTCCTTTTTTATGCCCCCTGCCCTTTTCCCCAAAATTTTTTCAGCATACTAATAAAAAACTGACTTAAATAATTTCCCCTCCTCACTCTGATAACAAAAAGTGTTGGATACTTTTTCCCTTTTTATTATTAATTATTATTATTACTTTTTACCTCACCTTGAGTATAGGTATGTAACCAATGAATAAGCATGTTTTTTTGTGAATAAAGATTTTGGAATTTAAAAAAAAATCAAACACACCTCATATATAATAATTTTTAAACACCCTTTTCCAAAAATTCGTCGGGTGGGGGGTGAGAGTCACCAGTTTTTTCGGGCTATCTTCTAGTGCTTGCTAGCCAGGCTCAGCACCCCTCATCTTTTTCCTCGTTTTCTTCCATAACCGGGATTTCTAATAAATTTTCTCCCTTCTTCCTGTCCTCCCCGAGTCTTTTTTCATTTAAACCCCACCCATGTTTTTTCCCTTTCTTCGCGTTCCGTTATTTTGGGCCCCCCCATTATCCTTTTCCCCGGGCCAACTCTTCGTACTCCCCCAATTACGTTCAAATTCTGTCTTGGGATTCTGTCTTGCTTTATTCTTCTTACATGTCCATACCACCCGAGTCTTTCTCTTCCTATTTTTTTTTTGAGATTTATTAATTTTGTTTTTTTTTGTTTCTTGGGTTTTTTTTTGTCTATTTTGTTTTGCCCACCGCCTTTTTAGGAATTTCTCCTGTGGCGTCTGCTCTCTTCCTTTCCTCCTATTGTCCATGTCACTGATGCATATGACAAAATTTGGGAGAAGTACATTTTGTATAATATCATTTTACATCTGTTTGATATATTCCTCTTTCCATAGTAGTTTTCGTACGCTTTGGTAGAATTTGTGTGCTAGTATGATTCTTCTTGATATTTCTGCTGTTATTTTGGCATCCTTTGTCAGAATACTTCCCAGGTATTTGAATTCTTCTGCAATTGACAGCTCTTCTCCACGTAGTGTTACTTTTTTCTGGTTCGGTTTAATTTTCTTGGTTACTATTAACATCTCACTCTTTTCAATACTTATTTTCATGTTAAATTCCTGTGTTTCCTCATTCCACTTATCTATATATTTCCTGGACTTCTTCAATGGAATCTCCCCATCTCACTATATCGTCGGCAAATATCATCGTTTTTGACATTTTGCTTTCGGTTGGTTCTAACTTTTCTTAGTATGGCATCCATTACAATGGCGAACAGTGTAGGAGACATCACACTGCCTTGTCGTAGACCACTGTTTATTTCGAACCAGGTCGTTCTACCCAGTGGTGTTTGTACGCAGCTCTTGCTTATGGCATATGTACTTTGGATTCTTGCCATAGACTCTTTTCCACTCCTGTAGCTTTTAGGCATTCCCATACTTTAGCTCTTGGGGCACTGTCATATGCCTTTTCTAGGTCCAGGAAGACCATACCATATACCTATATAGGCCTAATATTAGTATTCCAAGAAGATCAGTTTTACAATGAGTATGACACAGGAATTGAGTAACTGACAACTTCAATTGCAGATAAAGATACTAGGTTCATTCCCACACACTTTTGCGAAATGAGCCACTTCGGCCCATTCATTCACCTCAGTGTTAAAAATTGCTCTCCTAACACTAGCCCAAAGTGTGGACACTGGCTTTTTGAGTGTTGACACTAAATCACACACAGTTAAATAAAACAAGCACAAGCACGGATATAAAACTCAAATGGGGAACAACAAATCAAGTTTGGTACGATATGGTGATGAACAGGGTTTGAATTTTAAAATACTAAGCTCATTTAAATTTACTAGTACGGTGAATTCTGAAAAATAAAAAACTCATCAAATCGTTCTTCTTTTGCAATTCAAGAAAACGAACAGTTATTGTCAAACGTTGATTTTAAATAGGAGTTATTGATATTGTTAAAGGGCTAGGTAATTTAAACCTTGCCAAAAAATCACTCCGCCAGCAGGAAAGTGAATTCTAAAAGGCACTCGCCCGGGCAAGAATATGTTCATTTCGGGCGAGCATAAAATTTGAACCCTGGTGATGAATGCTGATGACTTATGAGTCCTATGTCTGCCTATTCGATTTGTAACTTTAGTAAGTGACAAATGACAAAGCTAGTTATCCCAAGTTTTCAGTTTTCACATAATAAGTAACAGCCACTAACCTTGAGATCTGTGACTTCAGTGTAGCAAAGTTCACTCCTAGTATGTCGCTCAGTTGGACGTTCCACTGGCAAGGTATTATTATAAACTAGATTCGGGTGCTGTTTGATTATTGCATTAAATATATCTTGATCTGCTAGACTCGTAGCCAGCATGGTAATTAAATCTTTCTCAGCGATCAGCCTCCAGAGCTGGCCCCAGCCGAGTTCTCGCAGCCGCTGCAGCTCCGAGAGGATGACCCCGGTGTTGTAGCCTCGACCCAGCGCGGCCAGGGTCGGTGTCTTCTTCCACAGCTTACCCAGGTACCAGTCGCTCTGGTTCTCCACCAATCCGATGGCCTGTTTCGCACCCAGCTTCGAGAATATCTTCCACAGCTCGGCAATGTCCGTCGCAAACGTGACGTCTGTGTCCAGGACGATAGCCTTGTGTAACGTCTCCGTAAAATCTTTGGCAACGTGAGTTTCATCAGACCGTAGACTCCGGAATAGTGTTTGTTTGGAATCCATGATACGTCGGGTACCACATTATCGGCTAGGTAAAAACTAACCTCAGCTGAAAGTTAAACATACAAATTGTATAAGAAATTAGGAGATAGCCTAAAGTGGGTATTAAAAACTTAAGGAATATTTTTAACTTCCTAAGTAGTGAAAAATACCACTGAGTTAGGAAAGGATGGCAATTTATTTAATTGGTATGAGCGTAGCGAGCGAAGCGAAAACTTCAATTTCACTGACCCCCAAAAAATTTAGCTCCAATGTTTTTTTGTTTCTTTTTTGTTTGTTTGTATTTTTGTCTGTTTTGTTAGCAGGATTCCGGGCAAACGGCATAAGCGATCTTGATGAAATTTCGAGGGGACCTTCGTTTTCTCTGAACTTAGTGGTGTATTGCTTTTGGGTACAATCGAAGAAATATTTCTCATGAATATGTACTTTTACGATTTTTTTCGATTTTTAGTGCGATATTTTCGTCACATTGGGCCGATTCTGACCAAACGAGTGGGGCTACACCGTTCATCTTTTACATGGACATTAAGATTATGGTGATGTAGTATCTTTTGAAAGAAAAAGTTGAAAAAGTTAGCTAGAATCTATAGAAATAAAGTTTTTTTTAAAATTAGTTTTTCAATTTTTAGTGCGATATTTTCGTCACATTTGGGCCGATTCTGACCAAACGGGTGGGGCTACAACGTTCAGATTTCACATGGACATTAAGGTTATGGTGATGTAGTACCTTTTGAAAGAAAAAGTTGAAAAAGTTTGTCAGAATCCACAGAAAAAAAGGTTTTAATATGAGTTTTTTTGGGTCGAGGCCCAATTGGGCCTCGACCCCAATTGGGAGAGGCCAATCGGGTCAAGTGACAAAAAAAATTAAAATGAGTTATGTGCACAAGTTTAATGTTAATACATGTAACTACCTAGAGGCCGAAGGATTCAAGTGAATTTGTTCACCCATGCTGCCATCTAGCGGTGTAGAAGTTAAACTTCTTAGTAAAAGCAACTGCCGGCTTGGAAGCCAAAGGGTTTCGTTTAAGTGCAATTTGTTACTGTCAGGCTGCTGTCAGTGATGATGGCACGGAACAAAATCAACAAAAATGCCAGTATGATGGATATTCCAGGTGAGCATTGTCTGTATAAGCTTTCTAGGGCAAACGCCAAGTCGTTGTTAGACGAGTGAGTGAGCCATGTGTTGAGTACCCGGTAACATTTCTTTTCTTCCCCTTACCTTAGGCCTCCCTATAGCCTATCATTGGATACAGTGGAGCATTTTGGCCTAAACTATGGCCCAAACTTTTACACAACTCCCGGACCAACAATCTACCATTAAGCAAGACCCGGCAGTCACACGGAATATTCAGTTGAAGACTGCCAACAACAGCAACCTCCGGCACAGTGATTTCCACCAATACCCTATTATTTATACGAATATAATTATCAAACTTAAATGCAAATGTTCCCGGGTACCCACCACATGACTCGCTCACTCGTCTAACTACGACTTTGGCGTTTCCTAGTCTAGTTGGCTAAAGCGCCCTTGTAGCCGAAATGTGGGAGACGTGGGTTCAATCCCCTGGTCGGGAAAGATTTTGTAATTTCTAGATTGTATTTCAAAAATAATTAAACATGTTTTGAAATGCTTATAACGCAGTGTAGTCCATCATCTGTGGCAATAGGGCCTACTATGGTAAACATAGCCAGTACGAAATACGTGAAAATATTGCAAGGTTTACTCAATCTACGAGCGGAATTTGGGGGTACCTTGACGTCCAACATTCGACAGACCTTGCATGGGCACGGCATTACACGGCCAGGCGAAAAACAAACAAAAAATACATTTTCAAAATCTAAAACATTGTCGTAAAAATAATTTCTAAACATTGGAAGTCTATTTTTCAGTTTATCATTTCTTGTAGGTTTAAATCGCAATGAATCTTGCTGATTTTGTTAGCAGTTCTCAATAAACTCGTACCGGATGTCTGTTTAAAATTTCAGCGCAATCTGTTCAGCGATTCGGCTGATTTTCAACGTACACACACACACACACACACACACACACACACGCAGAAAAACAATTAGGGCCGTTTAAGTGGAATGGAAATCACTACGTTCGCTACGCTCACTCGTTCAATTAGTTATGTATATTGTGTAAAGTATTTTGTGGACTATGTTTTAAATGATTATTTTCCTTTGTTTTCACTTTCAATCAAAATATTGTTGAACATAACCTTGTTTGGTCACTTCAAATCATTCTAGGACCTAGGCCTAGGGCAGAAAATGAGAATGATGAAGATTTTCTCCTCTCAGACTATGATGACTTAGAATAGATGTAGAAAAAAAAAGTACAAGTGAAAGTATGTAAAAAAAGTTTGAGAGGCCAAAAGAGCCAAGTGATTTTTTTATCAATCATACTCGCCATATGATATCAATTTTTTTTTTTTTTTTGATTGGTAAATAAAAATCACTTAAGAGCCTAATGCATAGACAGGTTTCAGGCGCGGCTGCAGAGTGTTAGAAATAAAATAACAAGCTCTACAGTTATGATCAAATAATTATGAAAAATTCAACCATACTCAAAAATAAATTTTGAACACATCGGATTTGTCTATTTTTTTCTTTGGTCGGTTATTGCTTCGGAAAAAAAATGATAACTTTGGAACTTGATGATGAACTTTACTGCATTGAAATAAGTAATACCCCATTTTCAGAAGCGCGGTATTAATTTTACTATTCTGAACACTGTGGTGAAATTTGTATTGTTTGAACCATAATTAATGTCATAATCGTTAATTACTCAGTAAAAGTTACACAAACGGCTCAAAGAGGCCAAAATGGATTTGATGGCTGAAACAGATTTTCCGCGTCTGTGCGTTGGGATCGCATGTACAAACCCGAAAACGGCAGCTTTGACGTCATCACAGTCTGATATCGCCATCGTGAGGTAGGCCTCCCCCTCAAACGCAAATGTCGAGCCCTACCAGTGACCTTACCATGAAACTTACTTTGTTTTTATGTTCATATAATTTTCGTTAACATGACGACAGTAACCATGGCAAATTTAATAAAAGCATTGTATCCTTGGACCTAGGTACAGATTGTAAACAAAATAACAAAAGAAGGTAGCTTTTTTTCTAGGGAAATCTGTTTTGAAAAGACTGCTCCCCGTTGCTTGATGTATCATGAAAAATTAACTATTATTAAATTATTGACATTTTTTATTATCGCATGATATTATGTAGTGAAGATAAATCAGGGTGACCACCGGTTGACCGGTACAGTACCGTTTTCATAACACTGTACCGGTGTCCAAGAAACTATAAAAATAGTTTTTGTCCCGGTTTGCAATTTTTAGTGAGAAAGTGACCTGGTTTTTCTTAACTTTTTACCGTGCATGGAAAGATATTTTTTTATAAAAATATGCTCCTCTGATAATACTTATAAGTAAAAACAAATGAAAAAGTTCTTCCACTTCCAAGAAATAATTAAATTTTTCTGGGGTTTGCGATATTATTAATGATTTTGGTGGAGGTGCCGGTCGCGCTCGTGTTTTTGAAACGTAAAATCGTTGGGCCTATACATTTTTGACGCTACCTTACAAGCTGAAAACTTACCATAATAGAAATAATAAAAGTCTTATGATACAAATTTTATTCATTTAGGAAGTTTTGAACTTTTTCGGGGACAAATATAATAAAATATGTCACTATAGTGTTTGTGCACAAACGCAAAAAAAATGTGACTTTTTATCAATTTTTACTTTGATATCAATGCCAATTTCGAGAACGTTTGAAAACTATTGTTGGTTTATCAGTTCTTAAAAACATGCGGTCACATTTTGTTATAATACTCAATCAAAGATAATAAAACGAATTTCGCCGAGAAGTGCATGACATGGTTTGTTCGGCTGGCGTCTTATTTACCTTCCGCTGTCGGACGAGCACTTGTGAGATATATAAGCGCCAACACCCCTATACTTTACCAATTCGGCCATGTAGGTATCAACAAATGGTTTTTGGTGTTTAGCTGTGTAAGTTTTTTTATAAATGCTGTGTTATATTTCAGTAAATTGAACATTTCGTTACTGCTTTTTTTAAATCGACAGCAAATAAATGCAGGAACAAAGTTTGCATCGCAGTTGCATCAAAATATAAATTTCTTTAAAGAGGGCTTCATTGATGGAATTTTTAAACTGAATAGTGTGGCCAACACTGTACATACAATTGGATTTAAAAGTCCGTCTGGTTTGTATGCTACTGTAGCAGTACACAACGTTTAATTGTTGTTTGTTCCGGGCTAGAGATAATTTGCGTGTTTGTTATCCCCCAAATAACAAAAATTTGGTAAAAATACACCCAAACCTTCACACTCAAAAGAAATGAGATCTAAAAAAATCACCTCAAATCTGCTTGCTGTATAAGGTGCCTGAGTGATAGCGAAACCGCGGCGGGCCCTGCGGCGCCCTAACTGGACCTAGAATAAATAAAGGGATAATATTTCTTTTTATAGCACTTGCCCGGGATCGTATTATTACCCCTAATGTATCACCAAATCGATTCATATTAATTTTTTATAAAATGATCGAACATAATTTCATGGAGTAGATGAATCCCAACAAACATTTTTGGGCTTTCCCGCACGTCTTCCCGCAGTCTTTTCCGCACTTTGCCCGGCGGGACCCTTGGGGACGTCCCGTACGGGTCCGCCTGAAGTGTCCTACTGCCGATCCGGGTCCCCACGGGACGTCCCCGATCTTCCCGCGATTATCCCGCACGGGACGTCCCGCGATCTTCCCGCTATTTTCCCGTAGTATCTGTAGCGCGATCTAGGTGCTAAATATGTAGGCTAAACGTAAAAATAAATAAAAAGTTTTTATATAATATCGGTTTCATGGTTATTTTGTCTTATTTTCGACACCAGTTGATTGACTGTAGGTGGAAACACAACATGTATTAATTGCAAGTAATTATAAAATTTCAAGTTTGGTGAAACGAAAAACGAAACGAAAAAAGCGAAAATTTTGTGATTTTAAAAATAATTTTTTATCTATTACGCACAAATTGCACACGAATATATTAATTCTTAAAATACAATAGGATAAAGCATTTAGTGCTTTTAAGTCAAAGAATTTATTTAAGTCGTAAAAAATCGAAAAAATTGTGATTTTCATGAGAAATAATTTTTGATTGCGCTCAAATTCACGCGAATATTTTAAACTCTAAAATTAAGGTTTGCGAAAAAAATCATTAAAATCGAATAAAGCATGTAGGCTAGAGGTTTAAGTCGAAGAATTTTTTAAAAATCGAAATATATCGTAAAATGCGACGTGGCTCGTGCATTTTCTAAGTTCATAAATTTCAAAGGCCTTTAGAAAATTTCATCGCTATTGCCATAGGGAACCTAAGTTTTGAAGGGGGAAGGAAATTGGTTTCTCTCTGGTCTCAGCGCCATAAGAATTAGCAGGGTACGAAATGTAACTCGCCGTATCTTTTGACTCGCGCAAAGAAATCTAAACCAATAACATCACAAGATGCATAATTCTGTAAAGAAGATGATGGCATTCTACTTTGCTCGATGACGCTTCCTAAATTCAAATATTATAGTTAAATGGACCCATGTTTGCGCGCTGTCGCAAATGTACTCTTGACTGAGCGGCAACCTAAGCGAGACGCGCCACGTTGTGTGCAGCTGTGGCATCCTCGCTACCACGCCCTGTCCATGGTTGCTAATGTACTTCGCATTCAAGATTTTGTTGGCACTTAAAGGATATTTTATTAGTAATGTATAATCTAGTACAACCCAGTGACCTCACAGTAGCCACAAAGCAAGTCGGATACCAAATGTTATGTCTGATGCCACGGACAAATGTTTTTACGTGCTTTTTCATGAGCAGTTTGGAAGGTTTGGAAACATTGTAAATGTAGAGTTCACTTCAACTCAAAAAAAATGTCATTAATATTTGTGATAGAGCAGAGTTATGTATATCCACGCAAAGAGGAAAGATTATAGTTTCTTACAGTATGAATATAATTCCGGTCCGTGGTCGGTTCTGCGCTATCGTTACGAAACATTTAGCACGGGTTAATCGCCTATCCCTCGCTGACGGGAGAGAACCGGACAACGCCCACTTAGGTTCCCTATTGGATTTATGGGTTTAGCAGGAATCGTGTTAAACAAACACACAAATACAACGGAAGAAAAAAAAACTTTCCCGGGATTTTTTCACCAGTGTAGTGAAAGGGAAATCTTTGCTTCGCTCATACAAAAATGTATTACAGGAGAAAATGAAAGCAGGCCAAATGCTACAGAATTATCTGCATAAACAATTCAATGTTATTTCGGGGTGTGCAGATGAATGTTGGCTCCGTGCACACTTTAACATGCCTACGTGCTACATAATAAATTAATTTTTGACGTGCCATGTTCAGAAAATTTAAGTAATTGATTCAAATTATTACTATTTAAATTATGTTAGAAGTTTTATTGCCATTTGTCTTTACATGTGTTCGGTTTGGCCCCCGGACCTCACAGTGAATAGTAGTACTCTGCGCGCCCGCGGAAGTAAACAAGACGGCGCGGGCCGAACAAACGCATGTCCATGCACTATCTCAGCGACTTCGTATAACTATCTGTGGGATTGAAGTATTATAACACATGTGGCAGCATGTTTTAAGACTGATAAAACCCAACAATATGTTTTCAAACGTTTTCGTAAATTGGCATTGAATATCAAAATAAAATTGATAAATAAGGTCACATTTTTGCGTTTTAGACCAATTAAATACTCTAACTATTTTTAAAGGGTAAAAATGGTATTCACTGGGAAAGGTCCCATTCGTCTTCTAAATAATCGTACAAAGTTATTGATTTAGAACAAGGATCAAAGGGTGAAAACGTCATGCGGAAGCGTCGCGGCGCGCTCAAAACGGCATGTAGAACAAGGCGGATTCTTTTCGTATACGGTTTATGGTATGTATTTTGAATTAGGCTTCTAAAAAGTATAATGTCATCTTGTCTACCCCCGGTAGGGGTCCAATTTCATAACTTGCCGATTGCCGCTGCACGGGTGCGAGAAAGCCTTCGCCATTAGAGTTTAAATTTTCACTGGAAAGTTATAAAAATTGTTTCCGTCACAAATTATTTAAGTGAACAACAATAATGGAATGAGTAAAAAAAAGTAAAAAGTTTTCCTAGCGGGGCTCGAACCGACGTCCTCTCGCATGCAAAACAAGAGCTCTAACCACTCGGCCAACAATGACCACGGTAAACGTGCGGTCTAGATGATATTTATTTCAGATGCACGATAACTTGCGATAAGCGTAAACATTTTTTCATGACTATTAGGACACTTTTAATAGTTTTTAAAAAAGTTCTGTCGATATTTCTAGAGTGTAATTACGTCTCTTTCACAAGATGTACATTTTTAATTATTTATTTTGTCATTAAAAACTTCGGATGTGGCAGTCAGTCCGCATGAAATCATCCCCAAATCGCCACCAATAATATCTCGTGGTTTGGAAACGTGGGTGGTAATGCGGGTAGCCTAGGACCCAAGGGGAGAAGACGCAACTGTATTGGCAAGCTACCGATAGCGGACGATTTAGTTTTTGGTATCACCGCAAAATTGAAAGGCTCCGGGGCCCCGGGTTCCGACTCTTAAGTAAAATAGTTCTTCTGACAAAAGTTATTGACTCATCCATAAACTCCTACCCATATTTTACAACATGAGTCTAACTTTAAGTCCATTTATCTCATAATCACAATTTTGTCACTTGACCCGTTTGGCCTCTGACCCCCTCTATTAACAAGTAACAATAGAAACTTGACAACAATCACCTACAATGCATTCAAAAAGCACTTGTAAAGGAAAAGTGCAAACAAACGCAAAAACGCAAACAAAAAACTTACAAAAAAAACGCTCATCCATCAACGCGGCGGGACTTTAGCGTTTTCCTAGTTGAATGCAATGAGAATTTAATTGGCCCCAATACATTGTTCTAAACTTTTTATTGTTAACTTGCACTGCACTATGTCCAGCTCAATGAGATATTGAACATACGTATTATAATTTGAGTTAAAGCACCCTTATGTGGGCAGCTCAACGCATGATGGTTGATGACTGATGAGTCATCAATGATGACATAATAAGGACAAATGTAAATGCAGACACAGAAAAACAAAAATACAGTAGGCCTCTGGCCTACACATTGGGTACCTATGTGAGTTGGCCTACTCTATGAAATAGATAAGTCACTATACCCATTGAAATGTCATTTTTTTAAATCTCATAATTGAAAAGATAATGTGTTTGAAAGGAATGCCAAAAGGCTGGATCATGTGAATGTTGAATGTGAAGTTGATCAACAAAGATATTGGATAGGAAAGTTCCAGCAAAAAGGAATGACTAACAAATTTTTCTCACTGAATTACCTAGGCCTACATTATTATTGCAGGGAACATTCAAACAGAGAAGTCAATACGTGCGTATGATTAGAGACGTTTCATGAGGACATGCACACTCCACCGGTATGAAAGGTGCACGAGCAGTGGCAGAGGCTGACAAATTACATCCTTCCTGACAGTCACTTTTATTTTGTTTTCTGTTTCCCCAAGTTGCCATTAATCATATTCTAAATTAACCTTGTGTTTAGAACATTATAGGCTGGTTGAATCTTTTGGCACTTTTCATATTTTTAGTAAGGTGGTAGCCTACAATATTATGGTAGTGAACTACGTTACTGTGATACCTACACTGTACTCTTCAGGCCTACAGAAAAATTTCATTAATTTTAAACAGTTTTAATTCAAACTAATTATGCAATCATGAAAATAAGCTGTGGATATAGGGTCCAATGGTAAATTAAATTTATAAAATTCATTTTTTAAAACCAAACTGGGATTTCTTTGGGCTCTTAACTAGTGAGTGGGTGACAACATTAAATTTCCGAGGAAACCCCATACAAATCTGGAATAAGTTTCCAAATAGTAAATATAAAACAGCAGAGCCTGAGAAGACTAGAGGGGACAGCACAAGTAAAAATAAAGAACTCTTCCTTTATCCGCAATATGTTTCATGTTTCACCTTCTCCATCCACTCTTTGGGTGGGTGGGTAAAACAGCAAATGAAATTAACTAAGCTATGGAAAAGGAGAATAAAGTGGATGTTGGGTGGTGAAGTTTGTTTGTGTAAAGCTGCTTTTAAGCGTAACTGAGTGTTTTGTGTACCGTAATCTGTAGTGTTACAGTCAAGCCCTCTCATTGGATGAGCGTAGCGAGCGTAGCGAGCGAAGCGAAGATTCCATTTCACTACACTGTAGAAAAAAATCCGGAATGTTTTTTTGTTCATTTTTTTGTTTGTATTTTTGTGTGTCTGTTTACACGATTCCGGCTAAACCGATACTCCGATTGCGATGAAATTTATGGAGGCCTTTGAAATCTCTGAACTTAGAACTGCACGTTTTTGAGCGCAATCGGGAAATTTTTTCTCATAAAAAACGAAATTTTAAAGATTTTTTTTTATTTTTAAAAATTTCTTCGACTTATAACACAGTACATGCTTTATCCGATTGTAATGATTTTTTCACAGAACCTTAATTTTATGAATTAAAATATTCGTGTGAAATTTGAGGGATAATCGAATAATTATTTCTTATGAAAATTGCAATTTTACGATTTTTTCTTTTTTTAAAAAATTTCGATTAATTAAAAATTAAGTTAATTTTTTTTTTAATTTATTTAATTAAAAAATTAAGTTAATTTTTTATTTAATTTAATTTAATTAAAAAAAATCTTCGACTAAGTAATGAATATTTCACAGAACAACAGAAAATCCGCGTACCTAACACATGGCAGCTCAATGCACCATATACGCTCATCCAACAAAGCGGCGGGACTTAAGCGTTTTCCTAGTAACAAACTTGACAGAAAAATGATTTTCCTTTTGTTAAAAAGAACTTTGTTAAAACCGAGTCACTTTACAGGTAACATTAATAACGAGCTTTAAAGTTACTTTTGGGGTTTAAAATTTAAAACTTAAAAAGAGAGTTCTTATAAGTGAGCTCGACTGTATTAGGCCTAAAGATACAAAAACAATAATAAATAGGAATATGATTATGATTGTGATCAAAAATACGGTAGTAAAACAAAGTGGCATATGTACCGACAAATTGGGGTGCACATCGATAATTTTTTCATTATCGTTATCGAATCGATAATATCGATATCACCAACAAAGCCCTTCCAACTATAGGGAAGGCATGTGGCAGTCAAACTACAATCGCGTTCCTTCTGCCTCGCTGTTCTTCGATGTCATGTATTTGCTTCCGTATCGACTGATATCAATTTCCAAACATAAATCTAGAGTGTGACCATCGCCACCGGTGCATGGCACAAAAGTGAATAAACTCATCTTTAGAGTTTGGTTCGTTGGAAACTATTGACCAATTATTAGATTTTTGATAATCGATAATGAATTTTTTTGTTATCGATTATCGAAATTATATCCATTATTGATTATCGATCGTAATATCGATTATCGATCGATAATATCGATTATCGTGTGCATCGTTACCGTCAAGAACGTAGAGTGAATTGAATATACTAACCTTGAGGTACACTCCACGTATAAAACAGAGTTTGCAGAAAGACTTGAGCTACGGAATCAGCAATGAGGTGAAAATGAAACGGATTTTTAGAGTAAACAAAATGGATTTGATGAGTGTGACAACAGATCTACTCGGTTGTATCCGGCGCAGACGATGGCAACGTGAACAACCTGCAACAAGAACAAACAGTATTAAAGAAAATTTCAACACACACAAGGCAGGAAACAGTGACATCGACTCACTGCCCGACAAACTGAGCAGGACAGAAAAGAGGCAGTCGGATGAAAGACTGGCTAACAGGTCACTTTGAACAAGGAAAGAAATAGGATTTTGAAAAGAAAATACTATTTGGGACAGTAGGGATACATCAGGGGTGGAAATTACCGGGTCGCCCGGGGGAGTAAACATTTCATGCTGGCCCCTAATCATCAGAAGTAAAAAATATATATTTTTTTTTAACAAGCACCTTGCAGATATTGGCAAGGGTTTTCATTCATCAATGGAACATTGGCTACCTAGCACTTCCACAAGTTTTTTGATACACATTCGCTTAAATCGCGTTTAGGCAATAAACGTTATGCAAATAGGATCCCAAAAAAAACGACTTCGGCAAATTGCCTCCCGGGGGCTGGCCTTGCCCATACCCGGCGGCTATCCGCGAACACTGGCCCTACTTATTTCGGACCCCAACTTTATGGATTGTCCACCCCATACATAGTATTCAAGTTTCAATTGACATCTATTCTCATTGAGTCGAAACCAAACTATAGAATTGGCTGTCATAGATGCTAATAATATTTGATTTGTACCAACAGTAAATCATTTAACAGCTAGTTAAAGAAAGTGATAAGGATATGTTTATGCTAGGGCATACTGAGGCAAGTGCACCTCTCCATTGCTGATTTATGGAAAGGTTTGCAATTCCTTACTAGACGAGAGAAAATGTCTCCAATCAATCTCCAAAACAGATGCCGTGTACATTAGTACCCGTATGTACAGGTTTTTCCATTAGAAGTTAGAACCTTGTCAAATTTCTTATCCCAAGTGAGCAGATTAATTAGGCTACCTACAGATTATACCGGTACGTAATCAAGTCGTAAAACAGAATTGGTTTTGATTCAATCGTTTTAATCTCAGGAAATTACTGTTGGTGTTGTAACTCTTAAAGTAACCGGTACCTACCTCACACTTGGGCACGGCTGCCTCGTGATTGACGCACGGCGAGACCGGCCGATCGTGCGTGGGCTGTACGAGGTACTGCGTGGGCGTGTGGTTGCTGCTTCGCATCGCCGCCACCAGGTGGCTCTGGGAGATGCTGAGCTGTCGACGCAGCAGCTGATTCTGTTCCTCCATCTCGCGGACCCGTCCGGCCAACCTCGCCTCCCGGCCGGTGAAGCCCAGCATGTTGTTGCCGTCCACTGCAAGCAAGCAATGTCCTTGTATTGTACCTGCTCACGGTTCATCATCAAGCCATGTAATGCCTGGTGATTCTCTAAGGTCCGCGTAAACGTTAAATATCACTTTGGCGTTAATTAACAATACATTGCGAGTTTGTGATTCACTAACGAATTTTATCGTCAGCTGACGTTGAATGTACCGGTAGGTATGTCACGTTTAACGCAATCCAAACCCCTGCCTTTAGCCTGCATTAAAAAGATGGAGGATATTTTTTGATTTTCACCTCCACTTCAAATTTTTGAAACATTGAATAATAGTATTTTGTAGTGATAGGGAAATAATCAATTTTGGGGTTTTAAAGTAACTTCTATAGGCCTACGGTACTGCATTTATTAAATATACAAATATAGTAATTTAACATAAGGTCTCAATTCCGTCATGACAGATACATAAATATTTGAGTCGATATATATTGACTTTATCGACTATGAACAATAATTATTCCTCGTCATTCCAGCGTTTTCATTGGCCAAGTGATCGCGATCGCAGCCTTCTCGAGAACATTGCCAAACTAATTATAACAGGCCCCGGGTCTGCTACACGGGTCGAGACGATTAACGCACCTTACAGTTTTATTTTATGGATTGCGCGTTAACTTTACGTGCAGTAAATTTTAAAATGGTGGCGTTAAATTAATGTTACACGGATTATAGAGAATCGCCGTGCTGGTGTAGTAAGGCATAGTCTTTCTTAACGGCCTTGTTATTAATTGCATTTGATCAGTTAGTTGCCTAAAGCTGAATGGTCCCACACTTGTCGTTGGTATGCATCCACTGGCGTAGCGGAGGGCCCCGCAAACTCCGCGAGGCTGCGGGGGCCCCCGCAAAGCGGGGCCCCGATGATATAGATCGCATTTTATGAAAATTTCAAATAAGACAACAAATCACTCAAATTGTATTTTAAATAATATGACTAAATTCGCGGGCCCCCAAATTTAAAAATAAAAAATAAAAATTACGGAAAATGTTGTATCAGACAGAAAATCAGTCACAGGTCTCAAGAATATTCACACACTTTGAATATCATATTCATTATGAAGAAGACAAGACAGTGAAGACACCATTGAATTTTCTAGGCAACCAACATTTCCGTATTTGTACAGCGAAATATTTAGACAATATAGCAACAACTCTTATAAGAGTTGTATAGACGGCGAGCCAAGTCATAACGGATGGCTGTGCTAAAAGGGTGATTGTGACTTGTGAGGGGATCGGTAGTGTGTCGCCATTTGGCATTTGGTCTGTGTTGGGTTTGTATGCGAAATACGTGCTTGTGAATAAAATTAATATTTAGTTCCAACATGAGGAATGGTCGGTCTTTGACCACTAACGGCGGTGTGCTCCCTGAAACACGATGCAATAAATATGACAGCAACGACTGTAAAGTGTAAACATTCGAGGAAGGGACGGGGCCAGTCTTGCTCTCAAATTCTAAAATCTTGGGATCGTTCACGATTTTGGAGACTCAATATACCGGATGTATGGGATTAGCGAAATAGCACTTGTGTTGTAAAACTAACAGTCCGATGTCACCGACAATGCCAATGAACCTTAAATTTTACCCTTACCCCCACCAACAATAAACTTTGTTTTGTGGCTAGTTTCCACCCTTTACACAAAATTATTTCAGAGGTCAGTTTTCTCTCGGACTCCCTCACTGATAGATGCATATCTCAGCGTGGGAGTGAGACTGTAATAACACACTAAAAGCACCTAAAAGCCTAAACGGCTAGGAAACGTTCCAGAATTGCAGTTGGTGAATCAAAATGTAAGTTATTTGATTTATCAATTCTTAACATTTATCATAATTGTTGTTGTTGTTGTTGTTGTTGTTGTTGATATAATTAATATGTTATCAATCATGGTTTTAGTAGATAAATGTATACATTATTATAACGTCGCGGGGAAGTGGTGGATATGGGGGGGGGGGGCGAAAATACCATGTATGCTGTGAATTGTAAGCTCGACATGACGACAAAACAAATTGACGTACACAAACTACATTGTTTCTGTATTACAAAGCCCACCACTTTTTCCTAAAACGCACCAAATGCACTCTAAAACTTGCTTTCAAATTTTTCGCCTGCGCCGCTATTCATGGAGGGCTTCGCCCCCCATACCCCCCTTGCTTGGTCCTACCATGTCCAATGGCCAATGTCGCGGGGGGGCCCCCGACTTCTGCGCTACGCCACTGTATGCATCCCCAATTATTCATAAAATGTGATTGAGCTCAAAAAGCTAAGATAGGTAACCTGCAGGCTTGGTTTCAATTGATACAAATAATGCATGAATGTTGTGAAACAATCCGTCTTTAAAGACTGTTGAGAAACTGTTGTTGCTCGAGAAAAACCAGGTTTTACGCAGAACGCAGTGGTAGAGTCTGGATCACTTGGAAGCTCTACCGTTTGTCCTATCGCGTTGTGGTTTGCACCAAATGTCAATAAGAATGTGTGAATATGCGTATTCAAACCACATTTTTCAAATATTGCTCACTTTTCTTATCAACTGAACGTAAAATGTCACCAAATAGTTAATTTGTAGTAATTTCTTTGATTTTGTGTAGGCCTAAGAGACATTTATTTGAAATGTCAAATGTACTCTTATAAGCGATATACGCTCATCTTTTCTAAACAACCTCCCAAAAAATATGCAGATTTTTTTATGAAAATTAAAGCTTAAAAAGCCGTCTAGACTGTATGTGCAATTAGCTGTATTTGTCAATCTTTATATTTTTAAATGGGCATTTAATTTTTTTTAATGTTAGCCCAAGCTCGGCAAACAGTCTTAATTCTTAAAGTTAGTAGGCAACGACTATGCCTACATACCAAGCCACTTCAATGAGCATTGAATGAAGATGAAGACGGTTTGGTTCTAACTGGTCTGGTTGCAAATTTATTCAAGTGTTGAAATTGCCTCAAAGCGGTTCTGATTACATTTTTGGGAAGCAACTGTGAGGATGTGCATTCTCTTTGACTTACTTGATAGTGATGAGCTAGGTAGGCCTACAGTAGCCTACCTAGGCATAGGGCCTACACTTGAAACACTTAAAAGCGGTTTTGCGATGCGTGCCCATCCACAGCCATATGTATATTTCTGTTTAAAGTGTTGAACTGGTAAAATTAAATTAATTTAAGGATAGAAGACAAGTTTTCCTGTAAATAAATATTGCCCTCTGCAACTGGCTCTAGAAGAAAACGCTTTGTAGAGTTTGTGACGTAGCCTCGAGTGGCTTCCAAAACAGTTTCTAAAAAAGTCAGGTTCAGCGAACCGCTTTGGTGTGCTTGCTAGTCAATAGGCTATAGCAATCAGGTTAAACCTCATACAGACTAGACTCACCATGGTGATCGACGAGTGCGTAATACAAAACTGCTGAAGCAATGAGCGCCCCAAGTAGCAGACTGCTCACCCAATGTCGCGCCACGATACATGGCAGTGCATTGCGTCTCCTGCGGCGAGCTATTCTGTCAGTTATGTCTACACGGACGAAGACAACAACCTGTAGAAATAAGATTTTTAAGGTTAGTGAAGAAGGCCTAGATAAGACTCTGCGCGCAAAGTGACGATTGGTAATTGTTACCTACTTAACGTAGAACTCGGCCTATGAATATAGGCCCAACATGGGGAACATAAAATAGGCCTTATCCTGTTTAAGAAATCTTTATGTTGACGGTGACTCCCTAAACTTTCCCTCCCCCATAAGTAGGCCTAGGCTAAGCCACTGCTATGTAGGGCCTATAATAAGCTATAAGTCACACCTCTACTATGGCTTGGGCCTACTTTGCAATTTAGCGACTAGGCCCTAGGAGGACCTATAAATTGCAAGACAATGTACCTCTAGGAGGGGTCTGCTTTAGGCCTAATTAATTGCCTAGGCCTAGGCTACACCAGGTTGTGTGCGGACATAGATAGAGCCTCGGCCTACTAGCTAGGCCTAGCTAGGCGATCGTGCCTAGAGCTAGGGGCCTAAGACCATGGTTTAGAACCCTCAAAGACTGGGTAGGGCCTAGGGCCTAGGCCTAGGCCCCTAGGCCTACAGAGATGGATAGGGTAAAAAAGACAAGTCAATGACTTGGCCTAGGCCTAGGCATAGGCCTAGTAAGATTACGACTAGTACATAGGCCTAGGCCTAGGCATACACTACATATTTAGTAAACTTACCTCGAATGTAGGCCTACAGGTCTAGGGCAGAGTGCTGGACCCTGTACTTTGCTAGGGCCTGTGAAAGGTCCGAAAAGAACCCCTCAAGAGGTTCTGGATTCAAGTTCCATTTTTTTACAAATTCGAATCTTTTGCTAGGCTGTAGCCTAGACTAGGGACTACATAGTATCCAGAAATCATCAGAAATTACATTACTTTTCTCTTGGACAACACGAAAATCGGAATCAGCGGTGAATTTAACCTCAATCCACTGTCAACTAATCGACCAGCTGTTTAACTCCAAAAGAAGTAAGATTTGCTACAGCTTGCAAATAGATAGGTTGAA
>JAMZAV010009583.1:0-22918 GCA_024449915.1 Sweltsa coloradensis | reverse complement strand
AGTGTACCAAAACCAATTCCCCTTTAATTGAAAATGCTTTTAAACCTCATTTAAATACAAATGTTTTGAAAAACAACAAACCCTTGGTAAAACTTGTGAAAAACGTTTCGTCACATTCATATTTTTCTCGCCACCCAAACCGATTGGGGGGAAAGGCCGCAGTTCTCCTGCCCAATTTTAGACCCACAAAAAAATCTAACTTAAGTGTACTATGCACGCGTGCACAACGCGGATAGTTGTAATTATACCCATGTCAATATGATTTATACTTTTAGACTGGATTCATTACTCTAGTATGTTTTGTGGTGGTGCAAATAAAACTGTGGTGCAAAAAAACTAGATCCATTGCGATTTAATCCTACAATAAATAAAAATGTTATTTTTAAAATTCATTGCTTTTTGTTTAGTAGCAGCTATGGGGCCCACATCTATTTGGGCTTGCAGGGCCTATTGGTAAGCATTACCTCCCACAGGGAAAGGGTTAGGTTCGATCCCCCGTTAGCTCGAATTTTTTTTATTTTTTTACTCCCACATATTTGTTTTGGGGGGTGTTAAAGGGAAATAAACTTAGGTGATTTTTTTTTATTTTGGGGAAATTTGTTAATTTTTCACGCAAATACGTTTTGAAACACGATTCGCATTTTCAAATGTTAAATTTTAAAATATCGGGGGGAAACGCTTATCGTTTTTAAACAGTGAGTACCCTGTGTTGAGTACCGGTATCTTTCCCTCATACTGGGCTAGACCTTAGGTATAGGGGAGGAAAGGGGATGTTCCCGGGTACTCAACACTTGGCTCACTCACTCCTCGTTTAACAACGACTTTGGCTTTTCCCTAGTTAAATCTCCACGAGCGCATTCCCCTTTCTTTTGCTCTATCGAATTCTTTTGATTGTGTTTTTGTTTTTTTTTCATTAGGACATGGAAACAAAAGTGTATTAGGATGAAGGTGTATATTTTATATGGTTGGGGTGTGGTGTGGGGATGATGCTTGATACTGGTTAGTTGGCGATTTTATATTTGGGTATAGTTTTTTTTAATCATTCTCATTGTGCAGCAAATAGTCAAATATTTTTCTCTTATTTTACTCTTTGTTTTATAATAATTTTAGAGAGCTGAGCGGGAATGGCCCCCGTTCCTGCCCGCAAACCAGGTTTCAAGACTCAGTGTCAAGACTGTCCTCGTTCTTTCAAATTATACGGGATCTCACGTTCCCCCAAATTGGCTTTTTTTGCAACTGGGAAAAAACCTTAAGTCCCCCGCGTTTTTTGGTAGCGTAATTGGTGCATTGGGACCTCCAGGTGTTATGAGATTTTCTGTTGTTTTGTGAAAAAATTTTTACTTAGTAAATTTTTTTTAAAATTTAAAATTAAATTAAATAAAAAAATTTTATTCTTTTTTTTTTTTCAAAATCGAAATTTTTTAAAAAAAAAAAAAAATCGTAAAATTGCTTTTTTTATAAAAAATAATTATTCGATTGCGCTAAATTTTTAAACCGAATATAATAATTCTAAAATTAGGGTTCTAAAAAAAAAATCTTAAAATGGGAAAAAAAGCATGTGGGTGTTATAAGTGAAAGAATTGTTAAAAAAAAAATTAACCCGTAAAATTTCTTTTTTCATGAGAAAAAATTTTTCGATTGCGCTAAAAACGGGCAGTTTTAAGTTCAAATTTCAAAGGTCTCCATAAAATTTCATTGCAAGGGATATGGGTTTTACCGGAATCGGGGGAAAAACAGAAAAAAATACAGAAAAAAAACTTTCCCGGGATTTTTTTCCCCAGTGTAGTAAAATGGAATCTTCGTTCGCTCGCTCCCCTCGCTACGCTACCCAAATAAAATGACGGCATTATTTATCATCAATTTGGGGCATTTCAAAAATCATAATCGGATCCTTAGTTTAATTTTTTTAATCTTTTTGTTTTTACTGTTTTTTTAAAACTTTTTTGTTCTTTTTTTTATAAAATTGCCTATCAGTACTTTTTTTCTACTTATCACATTATCATTGTATATTTGACTTTTGATCTAAAAGGTATTTATTGTTTTAAGTGTTAACCAAAATGTAGTTTACGAAATGTTTGTGTTCTACTGTTTTTTTTATGTTTTATGTTGTTTATAATATGTTTTTAAATTTATTATATCAAGTAAAAAAAGGGAAAATGGCAGCAATGCTGTTTTTGAGGGAAACCCCAATTTAAACAAATAACTCTTCTTTTTATTAATTACAAATTTTGGTCCGTTCCGCTCGATGTTTGTCAGTATCAGATGCCGACCAAGCCTGGCGCCCATTTCCCTGATGAGGGGCTAAAGATGGAAAAGATATCACTGACAAATGTCCCTTAGTTACAAGTGGAAAAAACGATTTAACACGACACGTGGAAATGACTGTGGACGACTAAAACCCAAAAGGCTTTTTGTAACATGAATTTTTCGTCAAAAAAAAAAACCCAGACAACTGAAGCACGAGTGTGGGACGATCCTCGACTTGTTTGAAAAGTATTGGGGAAAGAAATTTCAAAATGATTGGGAGCTTGATATTCATGAAATCACGTTTTTGGTAAAACCCTAAAAGTAAATGTCTAAACTGTGCTTATCGCACACATTTTAAAGAGAAATTTTAAACCTAATATAAAAGACAATGCATCAAAAATGGATTTTTTTACTTGCAGCATGTTTGAATTCGTTTTACAGGAATGCTAAAAGTTAACGAAAACTTTTTTCATTTATACAATAATAAATTTGTGATGCTTGAAAAGCTTTTAAATTTGAATATATAAGCATAGTTCGGGTCTAAGGCTCCAAGGGTTCAGACAATTGGACACAGGCGTTGGCGCTCTATGTCGAGAAAGGGGGGTGGAGGCGAGAGATTAACGTCATGCGCACTAATGAGGGGTCTTCCTGTTATGAGTACATACTATCGAAGCGAATAAATTAGTGTTTACTCTGCAATTTTTCTCAAAGACTTTATTGGATGTCCGAGATCTACGAAATTTTTTTGGAACCTACAAATCCTAGATTTAGCCCTGATAATGTATGTGTCTATAAAATTTTTAAAATAATACACGGAAAAACTTTCCCAATTTTTTGCCAGTTGCTTGTTTCTGAGGGTCAAAAGATTCGTACCAAAATATGTATTTTGATTCGGGTTTACCGCAGCGGAATAATATCCCAGAACAGAAAAACCGAAAGGAAAAAAAATGATATCGACTGTAAAACCCCCCAAAGATATTGTTTTTAATTTTATGTCGATATTACATAACTTTAAAAAAGTGGTATTCTTTTTTCTCAGCACCAAAGTTTCGTTTTCATACAGGCGTACTTGACCAACGAACAGTGCGGTGAAAATTAATCATTAGCGCTTTTGCAGTTCCATATGAAAACTAACCTGAGTTTTTTTTCCTTTTTGGGGTTTTTATTATATATAATGATGAACTATCAGCAACTGGTTTCCCCAAATGAAGTGACCATGGTGAACTTGGGAGGTGGTGTTCTTAATATACTCTTTGAAACCCTCAATGATGTTTGTATCGCAGATGGATTTTACAAAAGTAACGCTGTGTTCTTTTAGCGTTTTGTGTATGCAGTGCAGAACTATTGGTGTGGGGGCGGGGGGGGGGGGGGGGGGATTCGAGGGGACCGCCAAGCCGTAGAAAAAATTTTGTAAACTGACTGTTATCAATTTTAAAAAAAAAAAAACACGTTAAAAGTTGATATTTGTAGGGATTGCGCTCTAAAACCCGTACTAGGGGGCGTTTCCTCCCCCTTTAATTTTTGCTTTCCAGAATACGTACTTTTTTTTAAAGTGTTTTATAGGCAGAGTTACCCCCCCCCCCCCCCATCACAGCCACACTATAAAACAAATGATGTTTCGCCCCCGCTTATGGTATAAATTCCACTACTCTTCCCCCTTCTTTCTCGATATTTATGTGTAAAAACCGTGAGTGAAAACCCTTTCCCATTTTATAAACTCACTAAAATGTAGAGCTAACCACTGTGAGAGACGGAGGGCCCGCTCTAGCTCTTCGTAAAATAGTCTTGGGAAAACGTATCCGATTATGCGATTAACATATTAATTTATAAAAAAATCAAGATGTTCTAAAGTTCTTGTTACCTTAATTAAACGAGCTTGACACTGGAAAGATGGCAAATAAGAGAAAAATTAACCCAAAATATAAAAATTTTCGATGCCTTCATACGCAATTTTTTTTACGAATACAGAAGCTTGAGCGCGGGGGGGTTGTGCTCAACGCCAAATGTTGACCAAGTACGATCAAATCTTTTTGGTCACATCTCTCCCCTTCTCTCTTGCGGCATTGTCCCGGAAGTTGGGAGACTAATGTTTTACTCTTTACTTCGCAGTTGAACCAACGTTAAAAGTCTATTCTTCATATGCTTCTCTACTTCAAAAAAAATACTCTTACTCTCTCTTTCTTTTCTAGATCCCATGCAAAGCCCGATTCATTATCACTTAGTAAAATAGCTCTTTCAAGATCTATTATTTTTTTATTATCAAACAATATCAACTAAAAAGGGGTTTACCTTATTAATAACGATACGCAGCAGTTTTTCCCCATGTGATTTTCTTCAGGTACTAAACCCCCACACAACTGGGGCCCTAACGCCATGATCTGGGCCCAAAATTTTTTTATTAGGTCTGGCCCCTGGGTTTTTGGCAGATTGACACTTCTTAACGCATATTCTTTGTGTGACTATTTCAGGTTTGTTTTATCTTTAAATGAAGTTCCTTTTGTTGAAATTAATCTTAAAAAACACCATAATACAGGCGGACAGAGATTTTCATTTTAATTGGCATTTCATGGATTCATCGTGTGGCTCGTTGGTCTTGTTTGTGGCTCGTTGGTCTTGTGTGTGGTCGTTGGTCTTGTGGTTTGGTATTGCGTATCCCGCGAAAATGCTTATTGGTGTTGTTTACTGTGCAATTTCTCAGAAGACTTATTGCATCTCCATGTTACGAAATTATTAGAAAAACATTAAAAGTCTCAGATTGGGGACAGTTTATTATGATTTTTTTTTCGTGACTGAAATAATAAAAAATTCAATAGTCTAAAAAAAAAAAAAAAAGAAAAAAGTGTTTCCAATTTTTTTTTCTTTTCTGCTGGTTTCTGATTGGTCTAAATTGTTTCGAACCGAACATTTATTTTGATTTGAGTTGACTGCACTGAATTTATGTCCTAGAACAGAGAACCGAATGGAAATAAAAATAATATCAATTTTAAACCCAGCACCGTGTTTTTTAGCTTTTTTCTTATCAATTAAAATAACTTTTTAAAAATGTGTGTGTTTTTATTTTTCCCGCACTAAGTTTTGTTTTAATGAAGCAGCGAATAAGGGGGAAGTTTTGACCAAACGGAGTGCAGGCGTAAAGTGAAAAACGTACAGCGCGGTCAAAATAAAGGCTTCGCGCCATTCTTCGCTCATCCTTATACGAAAACTAGTATTTATGGTGTTTTTTCCAAGTGGTGTTGTTTTAAATAGAAATAATAAAACTATTTCAAAAGTTTTTTAAAATTACATATCACATCTTTTTTTCCAAAAATATTTGTTGGGTTAACGTCTTTTCCCCCCATTTATATTATTATCAAATTATATATAAATAAATTCGTATTTAGAGTCTACACACTAAGTCATATAACTGATTTTCAGTGGGGGTCAGTAATTTATAGGCCACCAAGCCAACTCTCCAGGCGCCGATACCATCGACGAGCGAACAATGAACAACTGGAGCCTAGCATATTTATGAAGGAAACACCGATCAATCAAGCTGGACACGATTCCACCGCTAACAGCGCTAGAATCAACCAGGCTGATTCGTAACCAAATCAGAATTTATCACGTGCCTGTTGCTACGACCCGGCTTAAAAAAATGCTATTAAGGGGGAACCCAAACCCCGGACCATGCACTGGAAGCAGAACCTTTACCGCAAGGGCCTCTAGCCCACCAAAGTAAATTTTCATAGTGAGACTTTGGGACGAGATTCGTTCCTTAATTTTATTCTTGGAGACCATAAAAGGAGTTCACTACGCAATGGTGGTGTAAGAAAAGGGTTTTTTACCGCGTTTTGTGGAGCATCAGAGGCGTCGGAAAAAATGTATGCAAAGGGGGGGCAGAGCACCCGGGGTATGAGAGATTGGGGGCCCTGAGACTCTAAGGTGCCCATTGCAAAAAAGGCCCAAGGGTCAAGGAAGCCCTCGAGCAGCCTTGCCACCAAGGGCCCTTTGATTTCCCAGCTATGTTACGTGTGCATGACAGAACTTTATTGGACTGGTTTGTAAACGTGGCTTGGAGCCTTGATGCCTGATCTATCTTATAACTGTATGTATCTTTGACGAGTGTATTAAACTACTAACCGAGGTCTATATTTTTAACACTTATTACACTTATATGGCGCCATATGGCGCAATCTAGTCAGGGAAGAAGTCACTAGGGCACAACAACATGGGTGGAAGCCTCCGTAAACACAGTGAGATTGCCAGTGTGTCAGTGTCTGACGATGGAGACGGACGTCTCCGAAAATTCACACAAGTAAGTGTTAAAAATATAGACCTCGGTTAGTAGTTTAATACACTCGTCAAATAATATATAGCCGGGTCAAATAGCTTCTGAAAATAATATAATATTTTTTTGGGATGAGCGAAGCGAAGACTTCAATTTCACCACCCCCCCAAAAAATTTAGCTCGGGTGTTTTTTTTTTTTTTTTTTTTTTCTGTCTGTTTGTTCGCTCTCTACCGGGCAAACGGCATATGCGATCTGGATGAAAATTTTACAGGACCTTCGAAATCTCTGAACTTAGAATTGCCACGTTTTTGGGTACAATCGAAGAAATATTTCTCATGAATATCGTACTTTTACGATTTTTTTCGATTTTTTGGGCGAAATTTTCGTGCTATTTGGGCCAATTCTGACCAAACGGGTGAAGCTAAAACGTTCATATTATACATGGACATTAAGGTTATGGTGATTTAGTACATTTTGAAAGAAAAAAGTTGAAAAAGTTAGCCAGAATCTATAAAAATAAAGCTTTTAATATAAGATTTTTGTTTTTTGTACGATATTTTCGTGCCATTTGGGCCAATTCTGACCAAACGGGTGGGGTTTCAACGTTCATATTATACATGGACATTAAGGTCATGGTGGTGTAGTACCTTTTGAAAGAAAAAGTTGAAAAAGTTAGCCAGAATCCATAGAAATAAAGTTTTTAATATAAGTTTTTTACGGTTAATAATACCAATTGACAAGAAACAAAAGAAACTTGACAACATTCACCTACAATGCGTAGGCAGCAAAACAAAGCACTTGCAAAAGTAAAGATATCCCAAGCAAACTTAAAACTTTAATTAAAAAGCTCATCCATCAACGCGGCGGGACTTTAGCGTTTTCCTAGTGTATGATACATAATCTAGTGGATAAAACACTGTTAAGGTTGTATTGTTTGTTATTTTTATATAATTCGTAATTCCTTTCCTATTAATCCTTATCGATATATAAAACACCTACAACGACGACGTCTGGTCGGGGCTTAAAGCTTCACTCGCTTTATATATCTTGTTGTTGGTAAAGGGAGAATTACTTACGTCTTCTTTGTAGAAATTGATGTTACTTGCATGATTTTGCCAATTAAACTAAAATGTGTGATGTTAATAACACTGTGTTTAAAAAACAACTTAATTAACCTTATTTATATTTTGTAGTCGATGATTATTGATTGTTTGTTTTTTATTGTTTCGTTGTGATTTTGTTTGTTGTTTGTTTTTTAACACGCTGTTTATTTTCAGTCATTTATCAACCCTTGTTGGATGAGCGTAGCGAGCGAAGTGAAGACTTCAATTTGACTTTCTGTTTTTTTGTTTGTTTTTCACTACGTTGCCCGAAGAAAAATAGCTCGGGTGTTGTGTTTTTTGTTAGTTTTTCTGTCTGTTTGTTCGCTCTCTACCGGGCAAACGGCATATGCGATCTTGATGAAAATTGGAGGGGACCAACGAAATCTCTGAACTTAGCCTTGCTACGTTTTTAGGTACAATTGAAGAAATATTTCTCATGAATGTCGTACTTTCACGATTTTTTCGATTTTTAGTGCGATATTTTCGTCACATTTTGGCCGATTTTGACCAACGGGCGGGGCTTCAACGTTCATATTTCACATGGACATTAATATTATAGAGATGTAGTACCTTTTGAAAGAAAAATTTGAAAAAGTTAGCTAGAATCCATAGAAATAAAGGTTTTAATATGAGTTTTTTTAACTTTTGTGCGATATTTTCGTCATATTTCGGCCGATTCTACATCGTTCATATTATACATGGTCATTAAGGTTATGGTAATGTAGTACCTTTTGAAAGAAAAAGTTGAAAAAAATAGCCAGAATTCATAGAAATAAAGCTTTTAATATAAATTTTTACGGTAAATAATACCAATTGACAAGAAACAATAGAAACTTGACAACAATCATCTACAATGCGCAGGCAGCAAAACAAAGCACTTGCAAAAGTAAAGATTCCCACGCAAACTAAAATCTTTAAAAAGCTCATCCATCAACGCGGCGGGACTTTAGCGTTTTCCTAGTCTTATTAACATAACTAGGAAGCTTCGCAAACGCTTTTGTTTAGTCGCGTTGATGGATGAGCTTTTAATTATAAAATGTTAATATTATTTTAAAATAATAAAAAGCATATAAACAAACGGCCCATAACAAAGGCAATCATTAGGTCTGTTGGATCTTTGATTGTTTTAACAAGGCAGTGAGTAAGGTATAAAATCTCCTGTGAAGTTTTCATACAATGGCTGTGAGAAAGATCTAAAATTTATATTTTTGTGCTATTTGGGGGGAAATTCTGACCAAACAAGAAAGGCTACAACGTTCATATTTCAAATGGACATTAAGGTAAGGGTAATGTATTGACTTTTGAAAAAAAAAGTTGAAAAGGTTAGCCAGTATCTATAGAAATTAAGTTTTATTATTTAACACCTCAAAAACTCAAATTAAAACCTTTATTTCTATAGATTCTGGCTAACTTTTTCAAAATTTTCTTTCAAAACGTCAATACATCACCATAACCTTAATGTGCATGTAAAATATGAACGTCGTAGCCCCACCCGTTCGGTCAGAATTGGCCCAAATGTCACGAAAATATCGCACTAAAAATCGAAAAAAATCGTAAAAGTACGATATTCATGAGAAATATTTCTTCGATTGTGCCCAAAAACGTAGCAAGTCTAAGTTCAGAGATTTCAAAGGTCCTGTCAAATTTTCATGAAGATCGCATATGCCGTTTGCCCGGTAGAGAGCGAACAAACAGACAAAAAACAAAAAAAAAAAAAAAAAAAAAACACCCGAGCTTAATTTTTTGGGGGGTCGGTGAAATTGAAGTCTTCGCTTCGCTCATCCAATGATCTTGGTTTCAGTTCCAGCTCGATGTTTGTCAGTATCAGATGCCGACCAAGCCTGGCGTCCAGTTCCTGATGACGGGCTGCAAGATGGAAGATATCACTGTACAAGATGTCCCTCTAGCTTCAAGCACAAGAGGAATTTAACAAGTCACGTAAAAGATGACTGTGGACGACAAGAACCACACAAGTGTCTAGTTTGTAACATGAAGTTTCGTCAAAAATGTAATCTCGTGACACACATGAAGCACGAGTGTGGAGACGAACCACGACTTGTTTGTAAGAAATGTGGAAAGAAATTCAAAATGATGTCGAGCTTAAGTAAACATGTTAATCATGAGTGCGGTAAAGACCCCCAATTTAAATGTCTGTTTTGTGCTTACCGAGCGCATCAAAAAAAAATTTAAATAAGCATATCAAGAAAATGCATCAATAATGGATTTGTTAATTGCAGATCATGTACGTGAACAACAATTGATCTTTTGAAAACATTAAAGGGATGAAGGTTTATTCAACTACAACTAGGAAAACGCTAAAGTCCCGCCGCGTTGATGGATGAGCTTTTTAAAGGTTTTAGTTTGCGTGGGATATCTTTACTTTTGGAAGTGCTTTGTTTTGCTGCCTACGCATTGTAGGTGAATGTTGTCAAGTTTCTTTTGTTTCTTGTCAATTGGTATTATTTACCGTAAAAAACTTGTATTAAAAGCTTTATTTCTATGGATTCTGGCTAATTTTTCCACTTTTTCTTTCAAAAGGTACTACATAACCATAACCTTAATGTCCATGTATAATATGAACGTTGTAGCCCAAACCCGTTTGGTCAGAATCGGCCCCAATGGCACGAAAATATCGCACCAAAAGTCAAAAAACGTATATTAAAAGCTTTATTTTTCTCGATTCTGGCTAACTTTTTCAACTTTTTCTTTCAGAAAGCAATACATCACCATTACCTTAATGTCCATGTGAAATATGAACGTTGTAGCCCCACCCGTTTGATCAGAATTGGCCCAAATGACACGAAAATATCGCACTAAAATCGAAAAAAATCGTAAAAGTACGATATTCATGAGAAATATTTCTTCGATTGTACCCAAAAACGTGGCAAGTCTAAGTTCAGAGAAAACGAAGGTCGTGTCTAATTTTCATCAAGATCGCATAAATGCCGTTTTCCCGGTAGAGAGCGAACAAACAGACAGAAAAACAAAAAAAAAAAACAAAAAAACACCCGAGCTAAATTTTTTGGGGGGTCGGTGAAATTGAAGTCTTCGCTTCGCTCATCCAATAATAATAATAATAATAATAATAATAATAATAATAATAATAATAATAATTGGATGAGCGAAGCGAAGACTTCAATTTCACCGACCCCCCAAAAAATTTAGCTCCGTTGTTTTTTTTTTTTTTTGTTTGTTTGTTTTTTTTTGTTTTTCCGTCTGTTTGTTCGCTCTCTACCGGGCAAACGGCATATGCGATCTTGATGAAAATTTGACACGACCTTCGTTTTCTCTGAACTTAGACTTGCCACGTTTTTGGGTACAATCGAAGAAATATTTCTCATGAATATCGTACTTTTACGATTTTTTTCGATTTTTAGTGCGATATTTTCGTGCCATTTGGGCCAATTCTGACCAAACGGGTGGGGCTACAACGTTCATATTTCACATGGACATTAAGGTAATGGTGATGTATTGCTTTCTGAAAGAAAAAGTTGAAAAAGTTAGCCAGAATCGAGAGAAATAAAGCTTTTAATATACGTTTTTTGACTTTTTGTGCGATATTTTCGTGCCATTTGGGCCAATTCTGACCAAACGGGTGGGTCTACAACGTTCATACTATACATGGACATTAAGGTTATGGTTATGTAGTACCTTTTGAAAGAAAAAGTGGAAAAATTTAGCCAGAATCCATAGAAATAAAGCTTTTAATACAAATTTTTTACGGTAAATAATACCAATTGACAAGAAACAAAAGAAACTTGACAACATTCACCTTCAATGCGTAGGCAGCAAAACAAAGCACTTGCAGAAGTAAAGATATTCCACGCAAACTAAAACCTTTAAAAAGCTCATCCATCAACGCGGCGGGACTTTAGCGTTTTCCTAGTAATAATAATAATAATAATAATAATAATAATAGTCATAATAATAATAATAATAATAATAATTAGTCCTGCTTGACTAGCTTTTATATTATGTTGTTTGATTCCGTGATGAAAATGCTTAGTTGGTAGTTGTTTACTGTGCAATATTCTCAGAAGACTTATTGCATCTCCATGATCTACGAAATTATTAGAAACCTAAAATGTCTCAGATTGGAGACACCTTTGTTATTTTTTTTTTTTTTCAGTGGACTAAAAGAAGTAAATAATATTCAATAGTCTACACTTAGACAGACCTCCAACATGTATGTGCATACAATTTTAAAAAGTTCACGATCAAACCTGCTTATAATTTGTTGGTCTTGTCTGCTTGTTTCTGATGGGTCAAAACTGTTTCGAGCGGAACATTTATTTTGAGTTGAGTTGACCGTATTGAAATAATGTCCCAGAACAGAAAACAGAAAGAAAAATAAAATAAATTGTAAACCCCGCTCTTATGTTGTGTATGCTAATTTCTTGTCAATGTAACATAACTTTAAGCATGTGTATTCTTTCTTATTTCACTACACTAAAAAGTTTGGTTTCCATGCAGATGAGCGAATACGGTCTAGACCAATCTAAGGCGCCGCCTAAGTTAAGGTCATTGCGCCATCTTCGCACTTCCTCATGAAAACGAGCTTTTATGGTGTTTTTTCTTAGTGGTGTTATATTATATAATAATATTATATAATAATAATACTAATAATTATTATTATTTATTTTCAACATGATTGAATTACATTTATACAAGCACATTGCTGGTGGTAAGAGTAGAGCAATGCCCCGTAACAACATGTGCCTTACCACCAGTGTATGATCTAAATGTAATCTTCACTACTGTCTAAACCTAAAGTAATGCTATTTATACGTTACATGTTATGTACAGATATTAAAGCTACTGGGGGTGGCGTGAAAAAATAAAATAATGGATGACTATTATTAAAATTTGTGGGGAGGCTGTAAGGAGAGTGTGGTACATGTGTGCGTGGAAGGAGTGAGTGCGTTTGTGAGTGTGAGAGTGTGAGTGTGAGTGTGAGCATGTGTGTGTGAGTGTGAGTGTGAGTGCGTGTGTAAACAGCTTAAACCGAGGACCTCAACCTTTAAACACACCTGAAAGCGAGGACCTCCCTGAAACCGAGGACGTCCTCGGTTTCATCTGAGATACCTACGAGCTTAGGCGTGCTGTGATTGGCTAATATTCGAAATATTTCCTCGATCGGAGCTAGTCCTCGCTTCTGGGTGTATGGTTGGCGTGTGTGAGTGTATCCAAAAGTTAGTTTGAAATGTGTTACATAGGGTGTGCCACATTCGCTCTGCAAACACACTTTTTACTACAGAACCGAATGCGCGGACGTCTTGCCCTTTAAATTAAACCGAGGACAAACACACGAGCTGTAAATCAAGTCTAAGCTGACAAGTATTCTGAATTCAATCCTAAAAGAAGCTACCATAAGTATTGATTTAATCACTGTGGCAAAGGCCCACGCATATTATTAGCTTAATAAACTCTTAGGCGGCATGGCATTTCATATAAAGGCTCACTATTAGACAGTTCACGCATTGAAAATTAATAAATGTTTAACAAATGAGGTAAATAATTACTTACACTATTGTGTACAATAAGAGTTATCAGTTAACAAAACGTTAACAAAAAGTTATATTTAGGTATAATATATATTTTCATTATTCTTATACAATAGCTCAAAGCTAATTATTTTCGTATTTACTCTTAATTATAATTTTACAGATGCTGCGCAGCAATGGCGCCCTGACAGTAAACCAGACTCTGAAAGACATCAGTGTCGAGACTGTCCTCGTTCATTCAAGAGGAAAACGGATCTCACGTACCACCAGAGGCACGACTGTGGTCGCATGGAGCCTCACATGTGTCCGAAGTGTAGCAAGACATTCACGATGAAGATACAACTAAACCGTCACGCTAAATACGAATGCGTTTACACACAACGACCTCGGTGTAAATCTTGTGGCAAAACGTTCATACTTATGAACTCCTTGTATCACCACTCCAAACACGAGTGCGGGAAGGAGCCGCAGTTCCCGTGTACAAAGTGTTCCTATCGTGCCACACACAAATCTAGTTTACGGCGTCATTATGAACGCATGCACAAACGCGGAGAATTTTAATTATTATTATTATGTCGATTTGTTATACTTTCAGGCCGCGTTCATTGTTTTATTATGTTTTGTGTTGTTGCTAACTTTCATGATTGTATTGCAACACTGGATGTGCTACAGATGTTGTGGACATTACAAGTCGATAACTACATGCAAATACATTGCTGTTTTAATGGTATTTGCATCATTCTGGCTTCAAATAGAATAATTACTATAAATTCTCGCATAGTTTCTGTTTTCACGGCTCATCCCAATTTCCGGTACAATGTGCTAATAGTCATTCACACCCCCGTACACTTCTCGTTGTGCTAATTACCCGACGACAATTAATTAAACTAAATGTGTCTAAACACAGTTAATTTTGTGAGAAGAAACACAAATTAAAATCTTTCTTGTTGGAAATATATCCTCGATATTGCCTTCAAATCTTCTTCCGATGGCTGATTATTACATTTCCGTAGTCAATGGCCCTGTCTGACAAAGGTCCTGACGAAGTTGGTCTTACGAATATGAATCTCCCTCTTAATCTTTCATCACGATGTAGCTCCTTTTAAAAACTTTTTGTATATTTTATATTATCTTTATGTTTATTCAATATGTAATCTCGTTTTATTTTAAGTCTTACAAATGTATTTTTAGTATCATAGTGAAATCAAAACTTTATGTTTAGATACTAAAACTATTATGCTATTGCTTGTCATACCCTGAAGGCTAGTCCACGTCATCTGACTGCTCCTTTAAAAGTCTTCGAGAACTTGATATGTCGAGATTCTTCTTCTGCCTCCTCAACTCAAGATTCGACGTCATGATAGAGAACAAAAATTTATCCTTCGAATTCTATCGTATGTAGATCAAGTAAGAGTGTGGATAACAGCAATCTAGACTTGACTCATGATTTATTATGATTAATGTTGTGTACCTCTATGTCTTACATCGGTACGATGACACAGTAATGTCTCTATAATCCTTCCTGACAAGCTTGGGTGCTGCATTTCTTGACATTTCTTACGGTAAAATTTCTAAAATATTATTACGTTCTCTGTCTTATGGTTGATTAAAATGGCATATGCCTTGATCTTATGTTATAACTTGTAGTGTAACATAATTAGGAAAACGCTAAAGTCCCGCCGCGTTGATGGATGCGCTTTTTTTGTTAGTTTTTAGTTTGCCTGGGACCACTTTTCCTTTGCAAGTGCTTTGTGATTGCATTTTAGGTAAATTGTTGTCAAGTTTCTATTGTTACTTGTTAATTGTTATTATAAACCTCGAAAAAACTCTTATCAAAACCTTTATTTCTATAGATTCTGGCTATTTTTTTCAACTTTTTCTTTCAAAAAGCAATACATCACCATTACTTTAATGTCCATGTGAAATATGAACGTTGTAGCACCACCCGTTTGGTCAGAATCGGCCCAAATGTCACGAAAATATCGCACTTAAAAATCGAAAAAAAAATCGTAAAAGTACGATATTCATGAGAAATATTTCTTCGTTTGTACCCAAAAACGTGGCAGGTCTAAGTTAAAAGATTTCAATGGTCTCCAGGAAATTTAATCGAAATTGGAGTATCGGTTTAGCCCGAAACGTGTTAACAAACACACAAAAATACAAACGGAAACAAAAAAGAAAAACGAAAAAAATCGTAAAATTGCGATTTTCAAGAGAAATAATTTTTCGATTGCGCTCAAAAAGGTGGCAGTTCTAAGTTCAAAGATTTCAAAGGTCTCCAGAAAATTTTATCGCAATTGGAGTATTGGTTTAGCCGGAATCGTGTTAACAAACACACAAAAATACAAACAAAAACAAAAAAGAAAAACGAAAAAAATCCTAAAATTGCGATTTTCAAGAGAAATAATTTTTTGATCGATTTTTCCTACGATGCAGTTCTAAGTTCAGAGATTTCGAAGGTCTCCATAAAATTTCATCGCAATCGGAGTATCGGTTTAGCCGGAATCGTGTTCACAGACACACAAAAATACAAAAAAAAGAAAGAAAGAAAAAAAACATTCCGGATTTTTTTCTCCAGTGAAGTAGAATGGAATCTTCGCTTCGCTCGCTACGCTCATCCAATTATCTTATGGATAAAAACACCATTTAGGCTGTATTATTTGTTATTTATTTATTATACGTAATTCCTTTCCCATTAATCCTTAAAGATGTTTATACCTTCAGCCTTCAACCTTAAGCTTATTGGTTTTGTGTGTTCCTCGCGTCCAGGCGCGTCGGAAGTCTATTTTTCCAGGGGGGGCCGAACTTAACCAGGAAAAGTACATGCTTCCGTACCATAGTTACATATGGTTGCATAACATACAACTAATGTCCTTGAGTCAGTGGCGTATACTGAAATATATTTCGGGGGGGAGGGCTTGGACGAACAACGCAATGGAGTGTGTCCCCCACAATAGCGCCGCAGGCAATTTTTTTGAAAATTCGTATTTTTGATGTGGTTTTTGTGTTTGAGAAGTAGTGAAGGGCTTTGCTGAACGAAAAAAAGAAAAGATAATAGATGAATCACAACGAAAAACGCACTTATTTTGGTTAATTTGTCATTTTTCTAGGGGGGGGGGCGAGAAGATACTTTCGACCCCCCTCTCTAAGCTCAGGGGGGGCAAGCTACTCCCCTGTCCCCCCGGCTCCGACGCCGCTGCAGTCGCGTCTGCCGACGAGAACTGAGCCGTGTCCACAAAACACACATACAACAGAGAGTAAACTCGGCCAGGAGACGCGCGCATGTAATGGGACGGGCCACAGTGGTGTTTGTACGACTATAGCATACGTGGATGTGCGACATCACACTCGATTGTGGTAATTATCTGTGTTGTTGCAAATGAACCAAAGGGGGTTTCGTAAACAAATCTAACTTATTTTTTGGAAGACTGTCAAGATGGCGGCAAGTGGTGGTTGTGTGTTGGGAGGGTGAAGGTATTTTTGGTTTTTGTATGTGTAAAAAGTAGTGTTAATATGTGTGAGAGGTGCGCGGTGAAAGAGCCAAATGTAATGAGAGAATGTTTAGGTGGTATTAGGTGTTTCGTTGAATTTTCTTGTAAAAATTTGCAAAAAATGTTTTTAATTCAAGAATGAATCATCCATAACTCTAATTCACTTAAGTCACATTGCCTTGTTGAACAACAGCAACCTTCTAAAACAACATGGCAAACTCGATTTCACAGCATAAAATCGCCAAGCTCAAAATCAACGCTATTCCTCCACCTCGGTTATTTACTATAGTTTGAGAGATACAAAAACCGCAGACCACTCAAACAATACCTCATTCCATTTAAGGAATTACGATTGCAAATTATTAATTCGCAAAACAAATTCTTCACGTGTTACAGGTCGTTACTTGAAGAATAAACACAAAATCTGATTTTTGATTTTTTTCAAGTTTTATTCATGAATATTATATTGATATCTGAATATTGGCAACGGGACCAAGATACCACAAGGTGAAATACCACAAACTAAACCTAAACCTTAACACCAATAACTCACTGAAAAGTCCCTACTTGATGGTTTTACAGTTAATACAAATACTCCATGAGCGCTATTTACCTTGATTTTGCTCTATTAAATTCTATTTAATTGTGCTTTTTTAAACTTTACATTAGAGAGCATGGAAATAGAATAACATAGTGAAGATAGATAGTATATATTATATGGATGTGGTGTGGTGATTGGATGATGCTTGATACTGGTTATGTAGCGGTTTTATGTTTGGGTATAGTATTTTTTTAAATCATTCTTACAGTGCAGCAAATGAAATTCAAAGATGCTTCTTTCCATATTAACTCTTAATTATAATTTTAATTTTACAGATGCTGAGCTGGATTGGCGCCCTGTTCCTGACAGCAAACCAGGCTGTGAAAGACATCAGTGTCAAGACTGTCATCGTTCTTTCAAGAGGAAAAGTGATCTCACGTACCACCAGAAGCACGACTGTGGGCGCAAAGAGCCGCACAAGTGTTTGAAGTGTAGCAAGACATTCTCGATGAAACATGATCTATCTCGTCACACTAAGCACGAATGCGTTGACAAACACGGACTCCAGTGTAAAGCTTGTGGCAAAACGTTTAGACAAATGCAATCCTTATATCGCCACTCCAAGCACGAGTGCGGGAAAGAGCCGCAGTTCCCGTGTACAAAGTGTTCCTATCGTGCCGCACAAAAATCTAATTTACGGTGTCATTATGAACGCATGCACAAACGCGGAGGATTATAATTATCACTATATCTATTTGATTTACACTTTTCAAACGTAAATTATTTTATTTATTTTGTGTTGTTTTGTTGCAATGTTTTATGTTTCTTTTTGCAACACTGGATGTGGTACAGATGTTGTGGACATTAAGTCATTTGCATTATTCTGTACTGGTATAAATAAAAAATGTTGATTATCGCACAATTCCCGTTGTCTAGGCTTTTACATTTTTTCTATATATTGGTTGCAATGTCATTCACACCGCCATGCACTTCTCGTCGTGCCATTTGCCCGGCGACAATCAATTAAATTCAAAAATATTAATATTGCTGATTGTATAATTGTTTATCATCAATGGCGTTGTGTGACTAAGATCTGACTAAACTGGTTTTCCGAAATTGTTTCCCCTCTTGTGTACACTAAATATTTGAACGAATTTAATATTTTGTATTACCTTTTAAGGATCAGTTATGGTAAAAAGTATGAAAACCATCTTAAAATTTTGAAATGCTGCTGCTAGTCTTTGAAGTCGTGAGTCCTCCTCTCCAAGGTATCTTCGATGTTACTCTGTTCTATGGCTACTCGGTTGCACGTGGCGATGTCAGGAGTAATTCTCCGTACAAGTCACCAGCATACACCGGAAACAACGAACCACACGCAATAATTTGAAATTCTTGACAAAACAGAATTTGTATGAGTTATTACTTTAAAAAACAATGTATTGTTACTCAAAATTTAATTTTGCCAAGCTCTGCGGGAAGGTAGTCACAAAGTAAAGTGTTCTATATATTTACTATCCATATATTAAGAAGGGTGTATACATAGAAGGGGCTATATATTAAGTATTTATAACTTGACCGTAGATGTGTATGTTGTCGGCTACGCATATTATCCACAAAACTCCTGTATAACATGATTGTTATTTAGATCGTGCATTGTATGATACGATCTGCGTTGTGAAACATGACGGACTTTTTAACTGTTTGGTATTAGCCTGTTTATATATGGAGTTTTTCCTAGCTGATGTCTTTTTTGTTTCTATGTACATAATTTTCTTTATTACCAAGACCTTCATGACGCATTGAACCCGTCGTGAAAATGTTTTTTTTTTTTTTTTCGTCTATACTATGCGAGTGCGATTGTGAATAACATCAGGTTTTGACTTTACTCATAAGTAATTATGATAAATCTTGTATACCCTTTATTTCTTGCATTGGTGCGGTGGCACAGTTTTATGTCTTAAAGAAAGCCTCCATGACCCTGCATATGACATGCTTAGGCATTGCATTTTGTAAAAAACATTTAGTACAGTTAAATTTCTAGTGTTTCCTTTCTGATGCATGATTATAATGGCACATGCCTTGATTTTATCTCATAACATGTATTAATTCATACATTATCTTATGGATAAAAGCACCATTTAGTCTGAACTGTTTGCTATTTTCATATTATTCGTAATTCCTTTCCACCGAACCCTAAAACAGCTACAACATCGCTCCCTGATTCACTTGATATATATCTCCAAAGTTGTAGCAAGTGCTGATTTTCAGATAAATCGTTCATGTGATTGATAACTGAATAATGAACGAATATGCTTGTACGATTTTGAAAGAAAAGATCGAGACATAAGCGAGATTTTTTTAAATGTACCCTTGATAGGGGGCCTAAAACACGTTTTCAGGCGAATTTTTATTATGAAGAACGGTTACATTTGAAGCTAGTATTGCATTGACGATTGATTACCTGACTGAAATCGGTCGACAGTCTGCTTGGGAGTGTAAACACTGCACACAAAATATAATGAATATTAGTCTAAAATCAGATGGCTATGGTCTAGTTTCGCTAATCACGTCTCTTATGGAATCTTTCTAAAAAATGTTTACAAAAACCTTCCTTTTTGTTTGCAAGCCTGACTAGTAAAAATCCTAAAAATCACCCAAAAAGCCATAAGTTAGCAAATGACACCCACTGGGGGGGGGGGGGGGTCAAGCCAACAAGTTGGGGTGGGAGTTTCCCCCGAACCCCCCCCTCCCCGTTCCTACGCCCCTGGATGTATTACAGAGCATGCGCATAAGGCCGGTGTTCTTTATCATGCACAATAAAATATAACCATTCTAGACCCAGCAGAGCTCAGAATAAAATGTAAGGTTTTGTCGTACTCCATTCTGCTTCAACACTACCAATAAGTAACGCACATCGATATTCTTGTTTCAGACTCTCCTCAGCCCTGGCTTCCTGATCAGCAGTGAATGAGGAAGGATACGAGGCCTTTAACTAGAACATCAATATTGCTAGGGGCCAGGGTGAAGTTGCCAATAAAGAGAATGGAAGCGTGAATGATCTATGCTGCCCAAGAAGCAGTAAAGATTTAAAATTGCAAAATAATTGAAGTATATTGTTTAACACGATTGCGGTAGATTCTTGTTCCAACTGCAACAAGAAATTTGGCTTTGAGTGGAATATTCGAAGTAATTTTAACTTGAGAGTTGTAAAATCTTTTAGTGACCAGATTGTGCAAAGTCTTAACGAAGAAAAGACACCTTACCATCCACATGAAGTTCGTGTAAGGAAAGTATTTGCGTTGTCCAAAATGCAACAGACGGTGTGAGGCGATTCAAGACCTTACCTATCACATCAAGAACGAGTGTGGTATAGATCTGGTTATCCCAATTGTAACAAAGAGTTTGCCTATAAGGAAATCATAGCAAGATAGAAACGAGTCGCTAAATAAATTTTAAGTGTGGTTATATTTTTTATTATTCATAAATTATTTCTTTGTTTCACAACTTTTTGTTTATGTATGGAATAAAGTCATCTTTTACCCTGGTAACGGAGATTTTGAATTTTTGGTACCACTATTGTTGATACTGATTAATTCAATCATGTTTTACTTAATACACTTTATGTTCCCGTTAGCACACTTTCATAAATGTTGAATTGAACTCCAATTTTCTTTAAAGTTTGGTAAAGCGTCATGCACACACCTGTACATTTCTCATCGTGCCAACTGCCCAACATCAAATATTCAATTAAAATTGTCTCAAGACACTTTTTTTTTAGAATGATAACAACCTGCTCAATTACTTGAACTCAAATCGAGGTTGCCGTGCTGGTCAGGTGTGAACGCATGCACAAATGCGGAGAATTATCACTATGCCAATTTGATCTATAGTTTTAGATTGTATTTATTATTTTACCATGTTTTGTGGTGTTAAAAACTGCAATCTTTCAATAATGTTTTGCAACACTGGATGTACTACAGATGTTGTAGACATAACATGCCGCCGACTTAGATGTAAATAAATCGTTGAGTAAATGTTATTTTAAAAATAGTGGCCTAAAATAATTGGATAAGCGTAGCGAGCGAAGCGAAGATTCTATTTCACTACACTAAAGAAAAAATCCGGAATGTTTTTTTTCATTTTTTCATTTTTTTCTTTTTTTTCTGTCTTTTAACACGATTCCGGCTAAACCGATACTCCGATAACGATGAAATTTTATGGAGGCCTTTCAAATCTTTGAACTTAGAACTGCCACGTTTTTGAGCGCAATCTAAAAATTATTTCTCATGAAAATCGCAATTTTACGATTTGTTTCGATTTTTAAAAAATTTCTTCGACTTATTATACCTACATGCGTTGTCCGATTGTAATGATTTTTTCACAGAACCTTAATTTTATGAATTCATATATTCGTGTGAAATTTGAGCGTAATCGAAAACATATTTCTCATAAAAATCGCAATTTTACGATTTTAAAATTTAAAATTTTTTGGCTTAAACACCACATGCTTTATTCGATTGTAATGATGTTTTCACAGAACCTTAATTTTATAAATTTACAAATTCGTGTGAAATTTGTGCGCAATCAAAAAATTATTTCTCGAGATAATCGCAATTTTAAGATTTTTTTCTTTTTGTTTTTAAATTTCTTGGAATTATAACAACTACATGCTTTATCCGATTGTAATAAGTTTTTCACAGAGCCGTAATTTTACTAGGGAAACGCCAAAGTCGTTGTTAGACGAGTGCGAGAGCCATGTGTTGAGTACCCGGTAACATTCCTTTTCTTCCCCCTACCTTAGGCCTCCCTAGCCTATCATAGGCTACAGTGGAGCATTTTGGCCTAAACTATGACCAAAACTTAAATACCCTATTATTTATACGAATATTATAATCAAACTTAAATGCAAATGTTCCCGCGTACTCAGCACATCACTCTCTCAGTCGTCTAACAACGACTTTTTAACATTCCTTTTCTTCCCCCTACCTTAGACCTCCCTAGCCTATCATAGGCTACTGTGGAGCATTATGGCCTAAACTATGACCTAAACTTAAATAGGTACCCTATTATTTATACGAATATTACTAGGAAACGCTCAGTTGGACGCGTTGATAAGCGAGCACGTGCTATAGCTAGACCCACATTGCACATTTTTTTAATTTTAAAATTTGCGACGTTCGCTGTCCACAGGGCCATGTTTCCAATATTATTTATTATTGCCAAGGTATTTGGGTAAACCCGTGTGTAAACCTTTACTTTGTGAATAAAATCCACCGCCATCTAGAGGACCTTGACTCCTTGGGAAAACTATTTAAACTCTTTGTTGACAAATAATAGACTGCTTCCTCGAAAGTATTTTGATTACTTCTAGGTGGCAGTGCATTAGAAACTTCGCGCGTCTTTTCGTTGCCATGGCAACGTTACTTTTGTTATAATGTAATTTCCATCTACACTACTTATCGGATCAAAATAAAATTAACATATTCGTGACCGGACGGACATTCTAAATGATTTGGCTATCTCAGATTTTGTCCCCGTTAAGTTTTAGAAAAAAACTTTCGATTAACTTTAATGTAACTTTTTAACTTTTTGAACGATTTTGCCACAAAACTAATGGGATTCAATCGAGAACAAAGCTTGCGGATGGTAAAAATTTCAACTCGATCCGAGCCTCCGTTCGAACGTTATGGCGAGACATACAAACAAAAAAAAAACAACAAAAAAAAAAAAAAAACAAAACCAGTGACTAATTTTTCCGGCAGAG
>JAMZAV010009582.1:0-24132 GCA_024449915.1 Sweltsa coloradensis | reverse complement strand
TGTCGAACGGTGGATGGGTAACAAGGTCTGCAGCTAGGTCAGGAAAGTGGCTTGAAACTGTAATTGGATGAGCGTAGCGAGCGAAGCGAGTGAGCGAAGACTTCAATTTCACTGACCCCCCAAAAAATTTAGCTCGGGTTTTGTTTTTTTGTTTTTTTGTTTTTTGTTTTTTTTTTTGTTTGTATTTTTGTCTGTTTGTTCGCTCTCTACCGGGCAAACGGCATATGCGATCTTGATGAAAATTTGACAGGACCTTCGAAATCTCTGAACTTAGACTTGCTACGTTTTTGGGTACAATCGAAGAAATATTTCTCATGAATATCGTACTTTTACGATTTTTTTCGATTTTTAGTGCGATATTTTCGTGACATTTGGGCCGATTCTGACCAAACGGGTGGGGCTACAACGTTCATATTTCACATGGACATTAAGGTAATAGTGATGTATTGCTTTTTAAAAGAAAAAGTTGAAAAGGTTAGCCAGAATCTATAGAAATAAGCTTTTAATATAAGTTTTTTGATTTTTTGTGCGATATTTTCGTGCCATTTGGGCCAATTCTGACCAAACGGGTGGGGCTACAACGTTCATATTATACATGGACATTAAGGTTATGGTCATGTAGTACCTTTTGAAAGAAAAAGTTGAAAAAGTTAGCCAGAATCCATAGAAATAAAGCTTTTAATATAAGTTTTTTAAGGTAAATAATACCAATTGACAAGAAACAATAGAAACTTGACAACAATCACTGCAATGCGTAGGCAACAAAACAAAGCACTTGCAAAAGTAAAGATATGCCACGCAAACTAAAAACTATAAAAAGCTCATCCTTCAACGCGGCGGGACTTAAGCGTTTTCCTAGTGTTAGAATTAATTTTGTGTAGTCCTATAGCCTAATGGGACTTTAGGCCTACACTGTTGTATTATAAATAATTTTCTACATCTGGGCCTAGGCCCGGGACGGTTTCTGATTTGTATTATGAGAGTAATGACAACTCTTCTCGTTTTACACATAGATGCAAAATTTTAAATGTCCGCCATCTGTTTACGTATTTTATTATCCCCGGTCGAGGCGGGATAAGCCTTCATGAATTGGATTCGGAGTTATACCGCACTTATACCACCTAACTCGGTTTATACCGGGATAAAAATGTACATGAATCGGGGCCCAGGGGTGGCACTTTGCTTATTACTTCCATTGCCGCTATTGGTGTTGTTTTAACTCCACCAGTTATTAGCCTTAAGGCGGCTTCACATTGCTCTGCCGCCGCGGTATGGGCAGGGCATTGACCAATGACAGCGCTCAACGCCGTCGTCGATTCCGCCGCGGTGAAACTTGGGCGAAGTTCAACATTCACCGCCGCGGCATGACGTCACGTCGTTTTTGGCCGGCAGCTACTGCAGCCTGGCGACATCAACACCTAGGCGACGCGCCCGTGGCATTGCACAGTACGTCTCAAGCTTTCACGACAGTTGCATCGCTAAGTGTTTGTTCCGTTGTTAGCCGACTACGTGTTTTGCGAGTGCTTGTTGTGAATTGTGACCATGCACAGTTTGGCGCCAGCTTCAACGACTACGTGAATGTGGACGAAGACATTGCAACTTCGGCCGTGGAGTTAAGAGCCTCAGTGTTCTCCCCAGAGCCGGTTAGCCGGGCGGCCCGCCCGGCTATTTTTAGCTACCGCCCGGCAAACATATCTGCCGCCAATTATAGTATTTTTGTTCAAAATTATCACATTCACACCTCCATCCATCCTCTATGTCAAGACGTTATGTGAGGGGGGTTTGAGTGCGGTCAGCGAGCACCCACGTAGAAGCACTGGTGCCTGGCACTGTGCGCCAATAGTCCAGTTCAAGCGAATGTCACGGGCAGACAGCAGTGCATCGCATGGGGTGCACCCGGTACAGCTGACTGGGCCGAAGCACGATCGGCTGCAGTCGGGAGGGCTCGGTAATCCGGCGATGCACGTGTTAGGCAAGGCAACACGTGACACGGACACACATCACACAACGATCAACCTACAAAATGTTGTTCTTATTACGCCTGAAATATCCAATGTAGAAAATGTTAAATGTAGCTGATTGCGTTTGTGTGAATGTTGTTAGACATAACATCAAAATAACGCGTGACTGATTATTCACTTGACTTGGCGTACGAGTTGACGTACGTCTCTCACTGCAGAGAGAGGGAGAGAGTGAGAGAGAGAAATACAACTCGCTCGCTGTCCGGCCAGGGCCCAGGCTCACATGCAGGCTTCGGTGGTGGTGGTGCTCGGTTTTTTCCTAAGGTTTTTTCACCTTTAACAAACACACGACTGACGCATCACATTTCATTCAGCGAGCGTGGTTTTGTTTTGTCAGCTGTAGTTTGACACCTCCCCGCGCTCCCCTCTCTTCTCCGCTCCAACCAGATCTCTCGCACATTCCTTTCCTACGCTACGAATTACGCATCATTCCGGTCAGTCTGTGTTGACTCAAACGCGAGATAACTGCAGCGCGGATTGTAAACAAAATCGTGGAGGCTAATCTCGCTGATATAGAACACGACAAGGAATGCATTTGAACGAAACACATAAGTTACGGCAAAATGGCAATCATCGCTATGATCGTGAACATTCACTGCACACAAGGAGCACACACAAGTGAACAATTTTATTTTATCAATTTTCCAATTTTATTGATTGCTAGGGCAAATTATAAAGTAGGGTAATAATACAAAATATAAAGTTATCAAATACAACAATGTTTCAAGTTGTAGGATCACTTTTACAAGGGCCTATTGTACTCATTGTTACAATAGGACTACGGTACAGTAATTCACAGCCTACATACAAGGGAGAAAAATAATTATAATTTAGGTCTAGACTATAATTTCAATCAAATTTGAAATGTTCTTACCACAAAACCAGCTAAAGTAAGCTACTTTAAAAAGGCTTCAAAAACCTCTAAAACTCACCAAATCGAATCTAGGATCTCAAAATTTTTCCGGGGGCAAGCCCCCGGACCCCCGCTATTTTGTCCCTACCCTATGAATATAGTACCCGGCAATGTTTATGGAATACCCAGTGAACATTTTTTTCTGGGGAGAACACTGAGCCTGAAGACCAGCCTTCAAATGAGTCAGAACCAGGGCCATCCGATAGGCCTAGTACCAGCACGCCTATTAGCGACGATGAAGATGAACCCGACGAGATCGAGCGCCCTGCCCCTACCAGGCAAGAAGTCGGCAAAGCGCTTGCTGTGTTGGAGGCCTACATCGCGACGAAGGATGCCACAGAGCTGACCTTGGAGCAATTTGATGGACTTGCGAAATTCGGAGACTTCGAGACAGAAGTTAGTGCAGAGGATGATGGATTGATGGGAGACTTTTTCCGACCTTCAAGTTCGACGTGAGGTATGTGAATTTAAATCCAATCTTTCTTTAACAATGAAATTTATAGCTTTTCCTCGGCCTAGTGCTAACCACGGTTTTTCTTTCTACAGGAATGACAACTTCCTCGAGCCTAGCCTAGCGGGTACACAAGCAACAAGATGTAAATAATGTACATATTAAATACTACTGTACATAGAACTGTAAATTTAGAAAAATGACATAGCCTTCAGCACAATATGTAAATGCAAATTAATTGGATGAGCGTAGCGAGCGAAGCGAAGATTCCATTTCACTACACTGGAGAAAAAAATCCGGAATGTTTTTTTTTTTTTTTTCCTTTTTTTTCTGTATTTTTGTGTGTTTGTCCGCACGATTCCGGCTAAACCGATACTCCAATTGCAATGAAATTTTATGGAGACCTCCGAAATCTCTGAACTTAGAACTGCCACGTTTTTGAGCGCAATCAAAAAACCATTTCTAATGAAAATCGCAATTTTACGATTTTTTTTGATTTTTTAAAAATTTCTTCGACTTATAACACCTACATGCTTTATCCGATTTTAATGAGTTTTTCACAGAACCATAATTTTATGAATTAAGATATTCTTGTGAAATTTTAGCGCAATCGAAAAATTATTTCTCATGAACATCGGAATTTTACGGGTTTTTTCTTTTTTAAAACAATTCTTTGACTTATAACACCTACATGCTTTAACCGATTGTAATAATTTTTTCACAGAACCTTAATTTTATGAATTAATATATTCGTGTGAAATTTGAGCGCAATCAAATAATTATTTCTTATGAAAATCGCAATTTTACGATTTTTTCTTTTTTTAAATTACGTTAAATTAAAAATTAAAGTTTATTTTTATTTAATTTATATTAATTTTAAAAAAATCTTCAACTTAGTAATGATTTTTTCACAGAACAACATAAAATCCGCATAACACATTGGCAGCTCAATGCACCAATTACGCTCATCCAACAACGCGGCGGGACTTAAGCGTTTTCCTAGTTAATAAAATTTGTGTAGGTAACACATTTTTACTATCATAACTTGTGTCAGGTAATAACATTATTAGCCTTTACCTAGCTCCTAGTTTAGTCTGTCTTTTATCCCCTAGACAGTTGTAAAATCACAAAAAAAAACTAGGCCTAAGTACAATTAATCATTTTAAACAAATGTTTTCTTAAAAAAAAAAACATTTTTTTCTTTTTTTTGAAAATAATATGCTTAGTTCGAATTTTTTTATTTCGAAATGCCTTTTTTGGGGTCCCTTCAATTTCGAACTAACAAGGGTTTACTGTATTTCTACGAAGCAAGCTTTTAATGGCAGATCTAGCCTAAACTCTCGAGTACTTGTGTAAGTTTGCTTACCACTAGGAGGTGTTTTATGTGGCCGGCGGCAATCTTGTCTGCATTGCTAAGAAGAGGACCCTCCAACACTGATTCTATTCCGTCCGATATCATCTTTGTTCGCGGTATGATGAACACTTTGATCACTTCAGTTCCCAGCTCCGACAAGCCTGTAAAGAAATAAACAAGTGATGCATATAGTAACGTAAAATAGGTAGGTTACAGTAGTTACTAGAATTTATAATGATGGCTAATGGTAGGCCCTACAAAAATAATAAATCTCCAGTAATGGTGTTATTTGAGACAAAATTTAAAATATGCAAAGAAAAATCAGAAAAAATCTAGTTTTAAAATTGTGCTTCAAATTTTAATTTTACTAAAAAAATTAAGATTTTATTCAAAATCCAAAAATTCCCAAAAACTGCTTAAATTTTTTTTTTTTTTATATATACCAAAATTCTTAGGAAAAAATTGGAATTTTAAGTGAATTATTACAACTACCACATTAAAACAAAATTAATTTGGGAATAAAAGGGTTACTATATCTAAAATTTAGATAATGTAGGGGCTACACACACACTTCCTTTTCCAGGAAGTTGTTAGAAGTTAGAACCCCTTTTCTCACTCACATTTAAGCCAAAACTAGGGTTGTGCAAACTGCAAACCCACTATTTTCACTTCAAACTCAAACTTTCATAGTTTTGAAAATCGAACTTCAAACTTCACAAAAATGTTGAACCAAACTTAAAGAGATATCAAACAGTTTACTAATAGATAGAATAGTGATAAGTCTGGACCGGCACCTCCATCATCTAATTCTTTTGTTTTTAAATTTGTACCTGTAAACTGAGAACCATTTTTTACATGCCAAATAAAAGGTGCCCGCAAACCACTACAATTTATGTATATTAAAAAAATTAATAAAAATTTTGAATTCCAAATTTATTTTTCACTTGAACTAAAAATGTTTCCCAAGTTCGAGTTTGAATTACAAATGTTCGCACATCCGTAGCCAAATCCAATCTTTTGTCAGTTTCTCTCATTAAGAGGCAGTATCCAGGACGGGTTTCGTGCGCGAAACAGAGGTAGCTAGCAGCTATTCTGTAGCAAATACTATGAGAGTTGCAACCACGGGAAAACATTCATTTTTTAGAGGAATATTTTTATTTACCTTTCAATCTCTTTGATTTTTTAAAATGGGTTTGAAAAATTATAGCAATACAGTGACAAATAATGACTATATTATAGTTGCCGTGCTCATTTTGCAACCGTCTTGTAGGAGAAGGAAGCAACGGAGAGAAAAAATAAAAAGATATTTATGTAAAACAATTGATGCTTGTTATTTCGGTTATGAACATTATTATGTGAAGGTGTTCGTTAAGTCTTAGTAATTGCTGCTGTACAACGTTGCATAATCCAGCAACTCAGAAAAATTACGGTCTACTGTGGCTATCTCACGAGAACCTCAACAACTCCTTCAGTGTTGCTCCTTCTCTCTCTTGCATTCATCGTCTCAGTCTTTTTACCTGAGTCAGGAAGGTTTGCAGACAGGGTTTATGAAGAATGAGGCAGTTTTTCGGTTGGATTATGCTCGAAAGGTTTTTTTGGTGAATTTGGTGAACTGATTTCGAATTCAATTTATTTTGAGGACTCGGTAAAACAAACGCAATCATTGTAGATTGTTTCGCCTGATTAATACGATAATAACAATATCGTAATAATTATATAATTATATAAAACTCAAGGTGAACGAAATGATTATATAATATTATAATATTAATGACTAAAATAATAATGATTTCAATAGTTTGTCATAGGGGAGCATTTTAATTATGACGGAGAAGAAGTGGTGGGGTGGGGAAAGGCAATCGCAAAAATACGTTTTGTCTTGTAAATTAAATCCAACCAGCACTTCAAATTTGGTTTATTTCCGCTTTGGTTTGAGGTGTGGTCAGAACGTCTTATCAATGAATTGTCAGGTTGCGAGAGTGCTCACTCTTTGGTAGATAGTAGCCGCTGATTCGCCTTCTTATTACCCAGGACAGGAGCGAGAAACTGTGAAGGTACAGTTAAAACTCGAGGAGGATATTATATAGGGAACCACAAGTCGAACGCGGGAAGCTAGTTCAGTGCATTGGAAGAGTATGTGTCCATAAGAATAGCATTGGGCAATTTTTAAAACGCTGTATCTTTTGAACGAGAAGTATTTAAGAAATATCATTCACATTACGTTAATCACCGTTCTTTTCTTGACACATTTTATGCATTTAATTTACAAAAGTCGCAACAGAATTTGAATAAACGTTTTAGAAACACATGCATGTTTCGCGTTTTGGAGCAATTCAATAGAAAGAGACTCACGGTAGAAAAGAGAGAGAGAGAACCAACGCATGTGCACGGCCGACTAGCGAGGAGCAGCTTTGCACGTACAGCATCCAAGTCCACGGCGAGCTCGGCTGTCCGACATGTTTGTTTCTTGGATTCAACAGCCAATCACGGAGGATCGGCGCGCGACGCAGATGAAAAATGCTAACATCATCTTGTTAAACTCGAACTCATTTAAATTCTAAACATGGTAATAGAATTCTACTATATGTGATAGTTGAAGAAAAGAATGGTTTATGACGTAATGTGAATGATATTTCTTAAATACTTCTCGTTCAAAAGATACAACCGTTTTAAAAATTGCCTAATGCTAGTCTTATGGGGACATTCTCTTCTAATGCACTGAACTCGCTTCCCGCGTTAGACTTGTGGTTCCCTATTATATTCAAAGGGCATTGTCGATCTATTCAAATCGAATGGGACTCGGACCGAGACCCATTTTACATTGTTATTTGTTGTATTCTAAAGTACTATGCTACATATTATTATTATGTCATATCTAGCACAAAATGTGTACATAGGTTATTAGTGTTTTACGAGTACTGGTAGTTGTAATACCATAATAACTTATCTCTACAATTATTTTTTCTTTGAGTGATTTTGGGAAGGTCTGCGAATCGGATTCCTATAGAGCTCAACAAAACATCGGCAACTCCTGCACATTGCAAAATGTTTTTAATTGAAGCTCCACGACCAAAATTAACATTTCACATGCTTTACTATCTCTGAAGTTGATAGTGTAACCCATTTGCTGTGAAATGCTAATTTTTGTCGTAGAGCTTTGATTGAAAACATTTTGCAATGTGCAGGAGCTGCTGATATCAAATATAATTTTATATATTAGTAATTATAAAAAAATTATGTTTATTAAGACAGGAATTTTATTTTCAAGCGTACAATAGACGAGCAATTATAATCTCTAACCCTTCCTCGAAACAGGTAGCCCGCTAAAATGCTTTGGGCGGTTTTACGTCCAGTTCGGTCAAAGCGCCTCTTCTTTTGTTTGAGTCACGGAACTACTGTGGAGCGATCTGTGGCAAACCCACGAACTCGGTAGTGAAAAAACCGTTATTGAAGGAATATTTGATTGAGTGTAAACATTGCGCTTCTGTTCCGTTTTAAGGAAGCTTAATAATTACCATCTCGGCAACGATTTCAGTAATTGTTGTTAACAAAATCCACTACTAGCGCTACTTCGAATAATTGTTCTAGCTTATGTCAAACTCTCAAAATATGCACCACCATTTCATGCAAATGTTATATAAAAGCTCAATTCAACATTTTTTATTTCATTTTTGGTAATGTTGATCGTTAATATTATTAATAGTGCTAATAGGTTGAACGTTTATCTGAGAGTGGGTAAAATTTAGTAAATATTCTATTATTAGTTTGTGCGTAATCGGCGCAGCTTTGAACCTCTGTTGAGAGTAGCAAAACTGCATGTTCCGAACGCTCTTAAAATGCTATTTCCCAAAACATCGCATTGGGCATACTAAAATGTAAATACATTTAAACACATTTACGCTACGATCTATGCATCCTCGTCTTCGCCGGAAGATGTATTGCTGTCGGTGTCGTCTTTGAAGGTTAATTATAATTTTTCAAGTTCAACTATACATACATAGGCCTACACAAACTATAAAATAAATAAAGTTGAAAGCTTACCCCATCGTTTGTTGCCGTCTACAATGTCACCTCATAAACCAACTTTGTACGGAACAAGCCAATCAACCAGCCAACAATCTATTATCCATATAGGTATATATTACATTTACATTTACTATGACAGCCAGCCTGATGGCTTAACCTCTTATCTTTGCACTGGCACTATCCGATATACCTAACCCACTGTGTAAATATCTTGTCACTTAGGACCTATATTATACTATATTTTATTTACTTGTATATAATCTCTCTGAAGATGATATCTGTACCTTACAGGTCTACTGTGTCTATACGTGTGCTAGTACACAATAATTGTTACTAATCTAATCTGTGCCAGGCCGGCCCTCCTAGTTTATTCTATTTTAAGTGTACATGTACATATTTACTACATTACATCCTACTTTTAACTATTATATTTATATCTTAGTATTAATTATTTGACGACATCCATATTTGTACTATGTATAGATCAACGGATTAATAAAAACTTGAACTTGAACTGAACACTCTTCTAGCACCATTAATCCACTATTAAAAATTTTGTTTTAAAACAAAGAAACAACTAATTTACCACTATTATCACACACCAAAATGTATTACAGACCATCGCGTCAGAACAACTGGCACATTATTGGAGTGCCAGACAACGACTGGAAACAAACAACGGAAACAATATTGACAAACATTTACGGATTTTGTGCATCCTTCTCCACCTACACATAGAGCTCAGTTCTTGAATTTGTGTGCAGTGCTAATCCCTCAAAGAAACTAAATTTACAAACAGGCCGACTCGTGTACCAATTATACCTTCGTCAGAACGCCAGACCCACCACCACGATAAGCGTGTCTCCAAATGTCTCAACGTTGCCAAATAGAATTCGCTTCAAACACGACACTTTTAAATTGCATTTCTATTGTGTTGAAAGAGTGGCGCCTCCTCATCGACAACACTGACCGCGCGCGCCATCAGGCATTAAGGGTTGACAGGCTACAAGACTACTTATTCCGCTTGAATGAAGAGCGGCGAAATAAGTACTGCCCACAAATACAGGGTCAGCTCTATAACAACTCTAAAATGTTGCAAAAACAACCCTTGGTCGTGTTCGTCTGTCTGAGTCAGTCATTCAACACACTCGCATGATTCGTTTCTTCCATCTGCTAATCCTAAACTGCAAAAAACCATAAAGGGATTCCATTCACTTCTCGAGATAGAAGTGAAGATAATATGACCTTGCTTTTAAAAGTCTATGTTCGAACAGGAAACAACAATTTCCTCCCCCTCTTTACTCAATAGATTCAGGATGACCAAAAAGACAACAACATTTCGTTCTAATACATATGATTTCGTTGAGTTTATTTCAGATACTCTTGTAGCCGCCAATTTACTTGTCAACATGTTAAAAGGTTAGAGATACAAGAGGATTTACAGTCAAAGACTTTTCCGGTAGCTCTCAGCAAATGCCGAAGACTATAGGCCTAACCACTACTCACAGCTCTCCTCGCTTCGTCGGAGCCCACATAGGCCTCGGTGATCTCTTTGTAGTACAGCTGTTGCTCAACGGACACCTCGTGTGTAGCCAGCTGTTTAACATGGACGGTCTCCACGTTACGCAGCTTGTGCATCTTCCTAGAAAACAATGGGCCAAATTATGATTATTATTGGATGAGCGTAGCGAGCGAAGCAAAGATTCCATTTCACTACACTAGAGAAAAAAAATCCTCAATTTTTTTTTTCTTTTGTACTTTTGTCTGTTTGTCCGCACGATTCCGGCTAAACCGATACCTACTCCAATTGTGATGAAATTTTATGGAAGCATTCGAAATCTCTGAACTTAGAAGTTAGAACTGCCACGTTTTTGAGCGCAATCGAAAAATTATTTCTCATTAAAATCGCAATTTTACGATTTTTTTCTATTTTTGAAAAACTTCTTCTACTTAACACCTACATGCTTTATCCGATTGTTATGATTTTTTCACAGAACCTTAATTTTATGAATTAATATATTCGTGTGAAATTTGAGCGCAATCAAATAATTATTTCTTATGAAAATCGCAATTTTACGATTTTTTCTTTTTTTAAATTACGATTAACTAAAAAAATTAAAAATTAAAGTTTATTTTTTATTTAATTTAAATTAATTTTAAAAAAATCTTCAACTAAGTAATGATTTTTTTCACAGAACAACAGAAAATCCGCATAACCGCATATGCATAGGGTAAGGGAACTAGTTCTGGATCGGGGTTGAGTTGTGGATCAAAATCTTTGGGCTTGTGTAAGTTCTACATGTAATGTACTAGTTGCACTGTCAGTATATTTTTCTGATGAATTGATCCAAGGAGCATTGGAATTGCACACTGTCATCACCAGGTTGAGTCATTTGTCAACTTAAGTAGAAATAGTCAACAATGCTATCAAAATGGTTGCCGTTTGCAACAGACGCAATTGATATACACATGCATTTATCATTGTAATATTTCATCAGTTATTAGCACAGCTTTCAAACTTTGTCAGAATTTTTATTATATTATAAGTTTTGCTAATAAATTGACTATAATAGGTTTACTGTACAACTACTCAAAGCACCCTTGCGGGTGTCTACAAATAAGAGGTTTTTGTCCGTTTTTTTAGATCGTAACACCATGTTAAATGAATAGGACATATGCAGCAAGCCTAATAGTGTTTAAAAACCAAGTTAAAAGTAATTTAGGCACACTTATTTTTAGAGCTTGTCTTAACAGATGCAAATCTAAAAAAAAAAAAAAAAATGTTTTGGTCTAGCCTAATTTTTTTAATATTTTTTTTCAAAATTTTGAATTTGATATAAATTTGTGTTTAGAATATTTGGCTTATCTAGGTGCCCGTTAGGGCGCCGCAGCCAAGCCGCGGTGCGCTAAACACTCAAGCACCTTATACACCAAGCAGAGTTGGGGTGATTTCGAGGTGTTACCCAGCGTCATGTAACGTGATGTGAACTTGAAAACTATCACAATCGAGGGGATTTAGGTACCTGACAACACATGCCAAATTTTATTGGGGTACGATTATTCCTTCTTGGTGAAAAAATGGCTTGAAACATGCTCAAAATCACTTTAAGGATGTTAGCTACTGCCTACTACTGCCTACTACTGCCTACTACTGCTCACATCTAATACGTCGGCCCGCGATTCTGACCAGACGGGTGGGACTACAATGTTCATATTTTACATGGACATTAAGGTTATAGAATGATAGTCTCTTTTGAAAAAAAAAGTTGAAAAAGTTGTTTGGAAGGCTTCCAAATAAAGGTTTTAAAATAAGCCTTAAACACTTGGCATACAATCACAAGTAACCATAGTTACTTGACACTTGTTGACGGTATAAGCAGAGTTAGGCGGGAAAGTGCGATACGTAAACAAATAGCGGACATTTAAAATTTTTCTTCTTTGTGTGGAACGAGAAAAGGTGTCATTATACTCTCATAAAACAAATCAGAAACCGTCCCTGGCCTAGGCCCAGATGTGGAAAATTATTTTTAATGCAAAGTGTAGGTCTAAAGTTCCATTTGGCTATAGGACTAGTAAAATTCATACTTACATTACATGTTTGACAAGCCTAGCCAACCCTATGCCAGCACAACATTATGAACTTGCTCAACTGTTTGTTTACATAATTGCAACAATCAAATCATTTCATACAACTTGTCTTTCGATTGGCCGGCGTTTATGAAGGCACTGCCATCTAGAATAAATATAGAACTTTTTCGAGCTCTTTGCTATACGCAAATCTTTTTAAAGTGTTTGGATTTCGTGATACTCTTTCAACCGGTTTAATATCAATGCTTTCAACTCACAACCCATGACGTTTTCCACGATACCGTTCAAGAATACCAATTCCTTCGAAAACGAAAACGACTTCGTTTTCAAATTGCGTTTTCAACTCATCTCCCACGAACTCAAGAATTGGGGTCCAGTCCTTATACCGTCGTTATACCATGGTTATACCACCTATACCCAGGATGTACATGAATCCGGGTCTAGATATTTTACATCCTATATTGTTACTGCTAATACCATAGAATTTAAATCAACTTTGATAAAAATATTATATTTTAGCAAATAATTTTGTAATGGAACTTGAAAAAGTAATGAGATCACACACATAACAAAAACTTGTAGAAATACAGCCAAACCTTACACACTCAAGAAATGAGATCTATAAAAAGGGCCAAGCTCATCTACCCTTCCACATAAACGTACAGTGTCCCATAACAGCATCCTCGAAAAGCTTGGCAAAATAGAATTTGCATGTTATTACGTTTAAATTAATTAGAAAAAAAGAACTTGGATAAACTATTACGTTAAATTAATAATCGCAAATTCTATTTTGCCAAGCTTTTCGAGGATGCTGTTATGGGACACTGTACGTTTATGTGGAAGGGTAGATGAGCTTGGCCCTTTTTGTAGATCTCATTTCTTTTGAGTGTGTAAGGTTTGGCTGTATTTCTACAAGTTTTTGTTATGTGTTAAAATTTATACTCAGTGTTAGCTCTTGTCTTTGTCTTTAAATTTTGTATTGAAAAAAAAATTGTGGTTAGCATAATTGCTGCAAATAATTCACAATTACAATTTTGATCCACAACTAATCCGGGGACTGATTGTGGATCAATGCTGATACCGGGCGTCCAGAATCAAATTTGTCAGGTGCGGCTGCATCACTACTTATGAAACATATCAATGAACCCCTGATATCAATTTGAAAAGTTTTTAGGCTGATGATCCACAACTGATACCCAGGTATCAGTTCTGGATCAAAGCACTACTTTTTTTAATTGGCTCATTTTAGTACCTTCGTAAACTTTTTTTAAATTTTTTCTTTTGCAAACATTGTCGGAAAGTTAATCATAAGAATATAGTATGTGGGAGTAACAAACAAAACTCCTGATACTCAAAATTGTAATATTGCTTAACCCGATCCAGAACTAGTTCCCTTACCCTAACGCATATCGTGTAGCCTATTGAGCTGCGAACACATGGCAGCACAATACACCAATATACGCTCATCCAACAACGCGGCGGGACCTAAGCGTTTTCCTAGTTTATTAGGGTCGCACTCGCAAGCGATTGATAATGTAGGCATTATCGAATTATTTTCTTTAAAAAAAAAAAATAGTAATAAATTTCCAGTGCTTACATGCCTACTCTATTTGTGTTTTGGGTAATTATGCCGTTAACGGTTTTCCGAGAAAAAATGCATAAAAAATGCATAAAATGTCCAGCTTTTCACAGTATGTGTAATTGATAGTCCCTAATTCATTTTCAGCTACCGCATTACGATCTTTTCACTGTTACTAATGTTTTTCGTCTTTTTACCTGTGTAAATTGTGCTGTCACTGTACTAGACCGCCATGCTGGTTTGGAAAGCGCTATCTCCTCCGCTACGTCTCCTCCGCTGCGTACGCAGCGTAAGCAAGTATTTTTGTTTAAAATAGCGACGTTAAAGGTTAAAAAAGGTATTTTTGTTTCAAATAGCGATGTTAAAGGTTTTAAAGTATTTTTTGTAACTAAAACGGCAACAAACGATGACGACATATAGGTAATAGCACGCCGTGTTCACGTAAAAACTTAATTAGTTTTTCACTATCCCGAGTTTGCAAAAACAAACCTTCAAAACCTTTAACGTTATCCCGAGTTTGCAAAAACAAACCTTCAAAACCTTTAACGTCGCTAATTTAAACAAAAATACCTTTTTTAACCTTTAACGTCGCTATTTTAAACAAAAATACTCTCTTACGCTGTGTACGCAGCGGAAGAGACGTAGCGGAGGAGATAGCGCTTTCCAAACCAGTATGGCGGCCTACGTACAGTACGTACAGTGACAGCACAATTTACACAGGTAAAAAGACGAAAAACATTAGTAACAGTGAAAAGATCGTAATGCGGTAGCTGAAAATGAATTAGGGACTATCAATTACACATACTGTGAAAAGCTGGAAACATTTTATGCATTTTTTATGCATTTTTTCTCGGAAAACCGTTAACGGCATAATTACCGTGTTTTGTATGAATATTGAATAATAATTAGTTAATAGGCCTAATTGGGTGGTATGCCCCCCCCCCCCCCCCTCCAAATCCCAACTATAATTTATATTCTGCAAAAATACATTTATTAACTTCTCTTTTCTTTTTCCATTCAGTATCTGTAAATTGTATGTCCGTAACTGAACACATTAAAACTAGGTAGGGTAGGCCATATTATAGCCTATGTTTTACCGCCTACCCGGTACTTAAAAAACGTATTTTTATAAATTGCCTTTGCCCCATTTTTGTGGAGCACCTTTTGCAGTTATATCTACTCTTGGCGCGCCCCCCCCCCCCCCCCCCCCAAAAAAAAAATAGACCTATATTCCTGTGTACGCCACTGGTCTAGGGCCTACTCATATACCAGTATCTTCACACACTTCAAGTCTAAATTTAACGGTTTCAACATCTTTTAGGCCTACGGTAGGCTACATCATTGTCTTACCCAGTAGTTGGTTTTCCAGCTTGCTCCCTCCTTTCCTTCACCGACTTATTAAGTTTGCTGACGGGATCGATACTCTCCAGCTTCTGAGATTCCTTGGATATGGGAGGTGGGTTCTCGGGCACGGTCGGTTGGACACCCTCAATGCACAGCCAGTGAGCTGGAAGACAGTAAAGAAAAGTTAGCAAATGATGGATAACGATCAAACAGTTGTATGGAGCTTAAGTGTTTTCATGGATGCGTGGATTTGAGTGTCCAGATCAGGCATAGCCTAGGAGGCAATGAATTATGAAATTGAGTGGATCCATGTACCTAGGCCAAGCCTATGTAGGCCTAGCGGGTTAAAGAAAGGTCTAAAACATAATTGTTTCCTGCCCAACTAATTAGGCCTAGGCCTACTACCGGTAGTTGGATTGTATAGACGATGTGATATCAAATATGTTTTAGAGGCTAACAAAACCTAGGTAGGCCTACCGACATGCCAACCGTTGATTTCTCTTGGAAAAATAAAGTTTTTGATATGGTTAGGCCTAGGTACTAGGTACGGTAGGTCCAACAATATACTGTTTTGACATTTTGATAGGGTGACTAGGAGGAGGCCAATTTATAAACCAACTTTCGGAGAACTAGGCCTGTGACTTATGCTACCGGTATAGGCCTGTCATTATGTAGGCCTAAATGCCTTTTATCACTCAAGCACAAACCTCGTAGCTTGGGTAACTGGGCTGTAGGCCTAACAACGTCGTTCAAATATCAATATCCTTCTCGTCAATGAAGTGGAGTTCCCTCCCGCCGCCAGACGCAAAGCGGAATGGAACGTGGTCTTGGGTGTAGAATCCATAAAGTGGTTATAAAATAAAATTTAAGTGTGGATTAGGCCTACTATTTCAATATTAAATATTAAACCACAAATCATAAGCCTAACGTCATGGGCACAACATAGCCTAAATTAGATGTAATTGAAGGCCCTACCTACCGATAGGTACAGTAGGCCTCTGAGATTTGTTTTTTGTCCTGCACTTTTCTGTGGTGCCGGTGTAGGGTGTAAAACCGGAAAATGTTGATAGTGTAATTAGGCCTACACTTCAGGAAGACAAAAACGCTTTGGTGTAGCATCATTTGATCAGTTAAATAAATCTGTACAATTTTGATTTCAATTTACAATTGTATGAAATAACTTAAGTAATGTAGGCCCTATGTAGGCTAATATAAAACATGACTATTCCTGGTATTAAGCCTTGAAGAAATGTTGACATTACGTTAAAACACAGTTAAATTTAAGTTGCCACTATCTTTTCATTGCACTACACTGCACACCCACCTCTGGAGCGGGTGCTACACCGCGGTAAAGTAGCAGTTTACACTGGACAAAAAACGTTGCAGTGTATATTGCACGGAGACAGAATAACGTGTTGGAGCTCTAGGCCTACACCTTGCACCAACGACGGCAGTGCAGGACAAAAAAACGAACCTAGTGAAACTTAAGAAATGGCATAGGATAGGCCTAGGCCCTAGCCTAGCCCAAACACGACTTCTCTCTTGAGATTAAAAAAAAACATTTTGAACTTACCTCAATGTTTTTAACCTTCAGAGCATGGTCAACATCCAGATTTGTCAACTTCTGGCATTTAGCATGGTGCATGAACTTTGCAGCATCCTAAAGAACAATAAGAGAATATTTTAGGCCTACAAGTTAGGCCCACTGAAGACCAAGTTTTGAATTTGCGGTAGGCCCTAGCCTGGCTAACAATACAATAGGCTTAGGCGGAGGCCTAATGAAATCTTGAGAATTTGGGCCGGTCTGCAATAGATATTAAATACACAGCACTCCTTTGGTTGGTAGCCCCCAACTTCTCTGGGGTCCAGGGGTGAAGCCCCGGTGAAGGTTGGTGGCAAAGCCCCCTATTAAAGATAATCTAACCTTTTGCTTTGAAACTCCTGGTAATTCAGGGGTGGACAATTACCGCTCGCCCGGGCGAGTAAAAATTTCATGCTGGCCCCTAAATCATCAAGAAGTAAAAAATACATTTTTCAATTTTTTTTTTTTTTTTTAATTTTTTTATTTATGGAATGGTCCAGATCTTGTTAATAATTCTGATCCAACAAAATCTGTGGAACACTGGTCTTTTGAAACCAAAGGACAGAGACATGTGCAAGGTCACCGACAGACTACTACTAACTTATAGCGACTACCAGTGCATCCTAAAAATAAAAATTAGTATTAATAAAACAAGCACCTTGCAGCATATATTGGTGAGTGTTTTTCATTTATTGATGCAACATTGGCTAGCTACTTCCACAAGTTATTATTGATGAAATTTTTAAATCGCTTTTTTAGGCAGTCGCACGTTATGCAATCCCAAAAAAATTTTACGCCTTCGGCGAATTTCCCTCCGGCAGCTGGGGTTTTCCCCCCCAACCCCCCAGTTTGTCCCCGGAAAGTGCGGGCCCCCAAAATTTTTGGGAATTTGTCCACCCCTGTGGAAATTATTTTTAAATAGGAGTTAAAGGTGTTTTACTGTGCAGTGCCCTATATGTGTTGGGGTTCCCAAACCAAAAAGAAGTAGGCCTGGGCCCCTAGCCTAGGTCCCCAAAATACACAAAGGGAATAACTTGCGTTATGTTACTGTGCAAGCTTTAAATTTTTGGACATTAAATACACAAAAGTGAAAGTTTAAATCGGGGGTGGGGCTGGGTGGGCCCCTACCTAGCCCTAGTTAGCCTACATTTGAGTTTGAGGTGACTTTTGGCTGCATTGGAAGAATGCAGACGCCCTGGGCCCCTAGGCGTTTCTTGGGGAATTCAATTTTAATAAACCCCAAAAAGCCAATCCCCTTTTTAAGTTCCTCGTGTTCACAGAGACTTCTAGGCCTAGGCCTGGGCCCTACCCACGAAAAAAAGGGAAATAACCTGCAAAATCTGTTTAAAACTTGTAAGTACCCTAGGGCCTAGGCCAAAACGTCATCTCAAGTTCTTTGGTGTTTCATCTGAAAATTAGGGGCCCCCGGTATTTTCAGCCATAGCCCTCCCTCCCCGATTGTTTCCCAACGAAAAAATTTGTGCCGTAAACCTTTTAAATTTTCACTCTTTTGAAAAAATTAAAATAACTGGGCCCTACCTAGAAAAAATATTTTAATTTGACATAAAAAACCTCCTCAAAAGTAGGTTAGGAATCAAACAAAAATTAAAGAGGGCCGCCCGGTGGAGGGGGAAGGGTAAAAACCTTGTATGGAATTTTGGAGGGACCCTGGTACAAGGTTTTTTTGGGGGACATAGGACAAAGGGGGAAAACGAAGGGGGTTTATTCTTCTTTTTATGTAAAATAAATAATGTACACAAATGTTTAAAAGTTTTTTTAAAAAATGATTAAAATTTTTTTTTTAATTTTTTATTCATTTATTTTTTTATTATTTTTATTTTATTTATTAATTTATTAATTTATTTAATTATCTATTTATCTACCTACTTATTTATTTATTAATAATTAATCAATTAATTAATACCTTATTTAATACTTTTATTTACTTATTTATTTATTTTTTTGTGTATTTTTTATTATTTTTTTTATAAAAATTTTTGTTGTTCTAATTTAAACACTGGGTTTAGTGAGTTATAGGGGAAAAAAAAACGAATTTTTCTTTTGTCTGAAAAAAAATCAATTCAGCCAAGACAGGCATTTTACATCGGTCTGAGTGAGTTATCCCTAGCCAATACAGCGCTCGGTTTAGGGTCTTCTGAAATTGCGATTGTGAAAATTTGAAACGTCGCTTAAACCTTTTTGGCTTCCGACTAAAGTGATCAATCTCCGTAATAAACGCGTAACGAGTTTTCCGATGAGAAATAATTTTTATCGGAATTTTATTTTCAAAATGAGTATAGTTCGAAGTCGTGATCTTTTTGGACCAAATGAAGTGAAAAACAAATTGAAATTTTGGCTTGGTTTTATGGTGGGGGGTAGGTCCTCACCCCCTGACATCGTGGGCCTAGGAGCGCCCCTTGAATTAAAAGGAAAGGGTTTCGGCACCACTTTGTTTTTGGGCCCCTTTTGTAGATATTTGTAGACTTATCATACCCTATCATTCAAAAAATTAAAAGATTGCCCCTAGGATTTGGGGCGTGGTGGGGTAGAGGGACAGGGAGTAAAACAGTCCCAGAGCTAAGGCTGGCTAGGCTAGCGTGGGAAACCCCCTCATAGAAAACGTTGGAATGTGTCCCCTAGTCAAAATCTCGAGCCTGTTCTACGTGCATCCCGGGGCCCCCGGGGGTTGAATCTCTTTTATCAGTGTTCGAATAGGTAGGTCCCCTTTTCAAAAAAGTTAGATCCTACTAATCTGTAGTTTTGATGGGGGCCCCCGGGGCGAAGCGTGAACATTTTCGGGGTAGACACAGACGATCATGTTTTTTTTGGGTACATGATTTTTCGGGGGAAAGGGAACCAAGCACGGGGGGTTTGGGGGGCAAAAGCCCCCCAACATCACGCGCAGAAAAATTTTGAAAATAAAGTTTAGAAGCTTTTTGGTGCGTTGTAAAAAAAGTTTTTAGTCGGAAAGCAATAACAAAATAACGTTTTTTTTGTACAGGGAAAACTTCTTTTTTGTGATCCCCCTATTTATTTTTCAATTTTGGAGCCCTTCAAAATCAGAAAATTTTAATTAACAAAAAACCAAGCTGTAGGCGGTAAACTTATTCGAGCACGCCGCGCGTTTATTCAAGTGTATAATAACCCATGCGCGAAAACGAAAAGCACCCGAAACACGACTGAAAGCGGGGGAGACATGTTATTTCCCATGTACTGCGAAGAAGGAGGGGGAAGTGGAGGGGAGTGGACAAGCGCGGGGCCAAAGGGGGAACTCGGAAAACAGAATCCAGTTGCTCAAAAGTAGTGCAAGGCATGGAAAGGTCCACATCCGGCAGAAGGTAACGCGTTTTTTTCCCTTTGCCCGCTACGTTAAAAACCCTTTTCCCACTTGAAAAAACCGCTTTAGAATATTTTTTTTTTCGTTTTTAATTTTTTTGAGTGGGGAGACACTGCTCAATGCCCCCCCACGCTTCCCCATGGTGGGGCCCTACTATCCCTACTTTTGGCCCGTATAATAGGCGTAAGGGAAAAGGGGGGTATTTTGTGGGAAGGAGTCGGGAGCCTTCACCTGGTAAAACCCCTATATTCCCCTAAGAATAAGGAAAAAATGAAAATTTTGAAAACAAATTTCCAAAGGGCAAATCCACCCCTTACCTACCTAACCTAGCCAAATGGGTTTAGTGTGGTTAGGCCTCGCCTGGCTTATTCTTGGTTAGGTTTATGAACTGTTAAGCCTTTTTGGTAAGGTTATCAAAGGGCAGAATAAGGGTTTTGGGGATTATAGTTGGGGTATACTTTTTTTTAACGTTTTTTCTTTTGGGTAGGTTCCTATGAGGTTAGGTTGCCTAAGATTTACCCCCTTTTTTTTTTTGGTTAGAAAAGGGTAGGAAAGGGGAGGGGGGGCCCTTTTGGTTTGGGTTGAATGGGTTAAAGGGCTCTTTGGAAGGTTTAGGTAGAATGTGGGGTGTTAGGGCCATGGGTAATGTGTGTATTGGGTCCCCACTAGTTTAGGTTAGTTAGCCCCCTTGGTTAGGTGCTAAGGGGAGGTTTGGAAGGGATGGGGTCTTGTTTTAGTTTGATTAGGTTTGGCTCTTTTGGGTTTGGGTTTGAAAGGGGTTTGGGCCTTTTATACGTTTTTTATCTGAGGCCCGTTTTTTGGGGTTTGGACCATTGGTGGGTATGGGCGGGTTTGAAAGGGTACGGTTTTCGACCTTTTTAAGGTTTCCGGATAGATTGGGGTTATGAGGGTTATTAAAAACTAACTGGTTGAGGGTGTTAGGATGGTTTTTTTATGGGAAGCCCAGAAGGCGTTTAAGGTAGGTAGCCTACCAACCCCAGCATTTGCAGTGATTTTTGGGAAAAAACTGGGAAAACTTTCAGGGAATTTTTTCAAATGGTTGTGATCAAAACCCTGACCCCCCCGAATAGATGCGTTAAAAAGTTAGAACTGCGGTGTGATAAATTTGAACTTAGTGCCCGCACTTGGGGACCAAAATTGGGAAAAGGTGTTGTGGACTCATTTGGTACAAGTTGTAATAGGGGGTACGGGAAACCACCCCCATGTTCATCAGTCCCTTGGTTTCCCTTTTTTGGTCAAAAATTTTTCTAATTGACCCACCACCCCCAAAAAAGGAAACAATTCACCTATTTTTAAAAATTTTTAAAACCCTCGTTATTTCCTGATTGTTTAAAATGCAAAACTTGTTATTTAAAATTTTTAAGAATATTAAATTTTGCCGATTTTTTAAAATTAGGGGGGGGGGCATCCGGCTAGGAAAGAATTTTTTATCATTTTTATAATTCTTTAAAAATTGATTAAATTTTTTGTTTTTATATTTTTGTGGTAAGTACACCCAGGGTAAATGAATGCCCTCTTTCCCCTTTTGAATTTTATTTTTGAAAGGGGCCACTTACTAATCCCGGAAAATTTTTTAAAATTGATTGGGTGGGGGGGGAGGGATTCGAAAACCCGTGACCTCCCCCATCGGGGGCCCGGGGGACCCCAAAATTGGTTTTAAAAAACCTAGTGTTTTGTTCTACACTAGTGGGGTTTTTAAACTGAGCCAACGTCCTTTTTGTCTTTTTCCCTTTTCAAAATACGGGTTATGCAGCAATTTTCCAAGGGTGCCCGCCCCCTTTTACAAAAGTCTCACGTATCAAGACCCCGCTACCCATTTTTTGTTTTTTCTAGCAGTCCCAAAACCAAAAATGTGCCGACTCCTGACAATAATCACCAAGTAGACTCTTATATCACCACAAGTAATTTAAAAAAATTTAAATTTCTTTTTTTGTGATTGGATGGGTTTTGATTGCTTCTCGCATTCCCAGGAGGAGAAAAAAGCATCTTCTTTTCCGATATATGGGGCAAATGACAAACCCTACCCCACTGTCAGTTTTGGACGGTTACGCCCCCCTTTTTTAAAAAGTACCTCGATCCCTAAGAAAAAAAGTAATCTTCGGCTTTCACGTATAGGAAAAGACAAAATTTACCTCAATTTAGTTTGGGCGGGTTTGCCCCCTTTTCTAACAATAGGCCCCGCATCCCCCAAGAAGGGAAAAGTACTATTTTGGGTTTTACGATTAGGCAAAGACAAGCCCACCTCACATGTCATTTTTGGGCGGTTTCGCCCCCCTTTTTTAACAAGTAGGGCCCCGCCTCCCTAAAGGAAAAAAAATTTATTTTGGCTTTCAATTTTGGGACAAATGAAAGCCCCACCTACATGTCGTTTGGACGGTTCCCCCCTTTTTTAACAACTAGGGCCCGCATCCTAAGAGAAAGAAAAGTACTATTTCGGCTTTACGATATGGGACAATAAAAAATTTTCCTCACTGTCAGTTTTGGGCGGTTTTCGCCCCCCTTTTTAAAAAGTAGGCCCCGCATCCCTAAAGGGGAAAAAAAGTACTATCTTCGGGTTTTACGAATGGGACAAATGACAAGCCCAACCTCACTTTAGTTTTTCGGGTTACGCCCCCCCTTTTTTAAAATAGGCCCCGCGCCCCTTTGGGGAGAAAAAAGTGAATTTTTTTTTCACGAATGGGACAAAAGTCAAGCCCAACCTCACATGTCAGTTTGACGACTACGCCTCTTTACTAAAAATAGGCCCCGCATCCCTAGGAAAAGAAAGCGCCCTGCGAGAGTCCCCTCCACTCCTAAACCATCGTTTTCCAAAAAACGAGCCTATATAAATGTATTTTTTTTACAAGTAAAAAAAAGGGGTTTAAAATTTTTTTTTAAATTAAAGTCGTGTTTATTTAAATTTTTACATTGTTATGAAAATCATTAACTTACTGAACTGTTCTAATGCAATTCAATCAAATATGGTGCGAACATGTTAAAATTTCTAACGCCCCCGATTAAATTGTCAATGATGGCCCCCACTTTAAAACTACGAATTTACTTGATAAAAGAAATTAGGTTTTCAATATGCAGCAGCCAGCAGTGCTCTAAACCACAGTTTGCTACAGAAATTTTCCGAGTTAGTGTAAGCCAACCATAGATCAGTCGGTGAAAAATTCCCCCCCTTCCCCCTTTTCGGATTAGATAAGTTAGGCATAGGGCCTAAAAATTTATCGTTTCAGTTAAGTAAGGCGTCTAGCCCCTCAGGTAGCTTCGTCGAAAAGTGTGTTGTTTAACCATCACTCTAAATCTCTGCAATATTAAATTAATTGTGGAAGTTTCGTTTTTTGTGGTTGGGTAAAGTTCGAAATGGAAGAAGAAATTAATATTCCCGCACCCAGTCTGCTAGGTTATGGTGGTGGTGGGGGGGGGGGGGGGGGGGGGGGGGGGGATTTTTTTGGCTTTTTGTGTTTTTAGGGTTTTCCCAAAATTACAGAAAGAGAAACAACATAAATTTAAAAAAATAGGTTCAGTTGGGTTATTTATTCGTTCTAAGAAGGGGCCTACCTGTACGTTAATTATTATCCCATGGAAACACGCATATTTTTGCCTTTTCCGTTATAAAACACATGGTTGATAGGGAAAGGATGACGTTTGACAAATTAGATTTTTGATTAGGATAAAGAGCGGGGGTTTAAAATTTTTCCTAGTAATGAGAACATTTAAAACCCGTGCGGTTACTATTGAATTGTCATTTAAACAGACAAAAACTCGAGTAGAAACGAAAACGCGTTTGTTCTCCCGTTTAGAAAAAGGGTTTAGACATCGCCCGCCCAGTCTTCTACCGCGACTGATGGAGATGCACGTGGACACTGCCGCCCCCAGCACAGTGGAAGAACTCGGCTGTTTTTCTAGCCCGGCAGGTCGGTTCTTCTGC
>JAMZAV010009581.1:0-20574 GCA_024449915.1 Sweltsa coloradensis | reverse complement strand
AAACTGGGGAAAATAATTTTTTGCGGCACCTTAGTCATAGATATGCCTATACTAAATACTCATTGCTTGGCACCTCTTTTGGGTCATCAAAGTCCAACTCGCAACCATCTCGTGGTTTTTGGCCCGGTGAGTAGGGGAGTTTCATTCCTGAAAACTAATGGCGAGCTCTGGGTCGTCGTCGGGAACTTTTCCCTTCCCTTTGACTACCCCCGACGGCGACGACAATGACAACACGGGCGGATGATGACACAGACGAAGACCACCACGACGTGGGGGACCCCTGCCCTCCCCATACGCTGGTGGCTGATTCTGACTAGCACAGGCCTGTCCACCCCTTGTCCCTCGCGATAATTTTATCTTGGACGCGCGAATAACTACTATACTAAATACTAAGGGCACATCTTTCAATATATTATGATCCTGTCCGTTGCTCAATGTTCATGTGGCAATAAATACGAAATGCTGCTAATGTATAGCATGTTTTGATGCCAAGATTGACTTTGAAACCGTCTTGTAAGTATAGACATAATATAAAATGCATCTTTAGTCCTCATTTCTGGTAGCCAAATCCAAGCAAAACATTGTGTGATACTACGTATAGGCCCTTCACCCTTCATGTAGGCAAACAAGCGATCCTCATTGTTCGTTCGCAAACAAATCCACCACAGGCCTTCTCTTCGGAAGTCTTTTTGCTGAAGTCAACAGCAATCGTCCTGGTTAGAATAGCAAATGCACTATACCCCCTATTGACAGAGTAATACTATCAAGTCAACGGAAAGCAGCGCCTTAAAACCCAAGGGAAATACATCACAACTGTATCGCCCTCAGAAACGGAACGCTTCATACTTCAGGGCCGAATGCATCAATCATTGAGCGGGAGATCCATGTCATCGACGACGACATTGGGGAGATTAGTAAAGACCGCGACGATCGACTTGTCCTGGCGTCGAGTCGAGGAGGGTAGAAAGCCCCCCCGCGCACAATCACTAATCAGCCGTTTGTGCTCACTGCGAGCAGCAAACTGAATCCGAAAAACCATGGGTATAGAGTCGAGAGTGTATAGACTGGATCGAAGCTCGAAATAAACTTTACTTGAAAATCCTAAGAAAAAGACTTATTTCACGTCAGGTGCCCGTTAAAGCGCCGCAGCCAGGCCGCTGTGCGCGAATACACTTTAGTATAGAATGTATCTTTATAGGAAAACGCTAAGTCCCGCCCGTTGTTGGATGAGCGTAATTTGGGGCATTTAGCTGCCCTGTGTTACGCGGATTTTCTGTTGTTCTGTTGGGAAAAAAATTTATTACTTAGTCGAAGATTTTTTTAAAAATTAAATTAAATTAAATAAAAAATAACTTAATTTTTTTAATTTTAAACGTAATTTTTTAAAAAGAAAAAAAAACGTAAAATTGCAATTTCATAAGAAATAATATTAGATTGCGCTCAAATTTTACACGAATGTATTTAATTTATGAAATTAAGGTTCTGTGAAAAAATAATTACAATAGGATAAAGCATGTAGGTGTAATAAGTCAAAGAATTGTTTTAAAAAAAAAAAACCGTAAAATTTCGATTTTTATGAGAAATAATTTTCGATTAGCTCAAATTTTTAAACGAATATCTTAATTCAAAGAAATTAAGGTTCTGTGAAAAAATCATTACAATCGGATAAGCATGTAGGTGTTATGAGTCGAAGAAAGTTTTTAAAATCGAAAAAAATCGTAAAATTGCGTTTTTTATGAGAAAAAAATTTCCCGATTGCGCTCAAAAACGTGGCAGTTCTAAGTTCAGAGATTTCGAAGGCCCCTTGAAATTTCATCGCAATCGGAGTATCGGTTTAGCCGGAATCGTGTTAACAGACACACAAAAATACAGAAAGAAAGAAAAAAAAAAAAACATTCCGGATTTTTTTTCTCCAGTGTAGTGAAATGGAATCTTCCGTTTCCCGTCATCCAAAAACGTTACTTTTTTAAAAATATTGTGATCACTACAGAATTTCCTCCCCTCCCCTCTCCAGAATAACAATCATGTCAAAAAGTACAATACTAGGAAAAACGCTTTAGTCCGCCGCGTTGTTGGATGAGCGTAATTGGTGCACTAAGTTCCCATGTGTTACGCGGTTTTTTACTGTTATTCTGAGAAAAAATATTAATTAGTCAAAGATTTTTTTTAAATAAATGAAATTAAAAAAAAAAAAAAAATTTTTTTTTTTAAGAATTTTTTTTTAAAAAAAGAAAAAAATCAAAAAAAATTTTTCTAAAAAATGTTTTTTGTTGCCTAAAATTTTTTCCAAAAACATTAATTTAAAAAAAATTGGTTCGTAAAAAATCAACAATTTGGAAAAAGCTGTTGTTTAAAGTCAAAAATTGTTTAAAATGAAAAAAACCAAAAATTTGATTTTCAGAGAAATAAATTTTTTGGGGTTTACACCAAATTTCACACAATATAAAACCCAAAAAATAAAGGCGGAAAAATATTACCGGAAAAGCATGAGAGTTTGGAAAAAATTTTTAAAATTGAAAAAACGAAATTGCGTTTTTTATGAGAAAAAAACCCTTTTTCCTAAAAACGTGGCTTTCAAGGGCAAACAACCCAAAAAATTTTATAAAATCGGGGGTTTGTTTTAGCGGAATCGTGAAAAAACACAAAAATCAAAAAAAGAAAGGGGGAAAGAAAAAAAAAAAAAAAAAAAAATTCCTTTTTTTTATTTATAAAGGAATTTTCCCCTTCGCTCGTACCTCGTGTCAAAAATAAAAACTACGTTTTGGAAAAAAATGGGGGCCAATTTCGAGTTTTTTTATCGAAAAAAATGTATTTAAATAAAGCCAACGATTTGAACCCGGGAGCACCCGACAAACACGGTGTCCAAAATCTGCCCATCAAAATAAGACCATCCCAAGGTAAAAATCGGGGATGAGAAGCTATAGAAACTTTTAGGAAAAACTCTCTGCTTGAAAATAATTAGCGGGCGTATGAAGATCACGCAATGGGGGAAAAAAAAAGAGAAAATAATAAACGGTGCACCCAATTTAAGTTAATTGCAAGACGTTTTTTTTTAATTTGGTCGTAAAAAGAGTTTACAGTGTATTTTTTTTTACTTGACATTGTACTTTAGCAATTTAAAAAAATAAAAACATGTTTTTGGAAAGGGCTTAACATGTTTGAGTAATCCCTAATTTGGGTTAAATAAACCCAAAGGTAAGGCCAACGTGGCAATGCACAATAAAAAGTCCCAAAAAAATAATGGTAAAAAAAAAACACTCAAAATTAAAAAAAAAAGTGGGGAATATAAACCAAAAAAAACAAAGTAAAAATACGATCCTTGAAAGAATTTTGGGTTGTAACCTTTATGCAGAAAAAAACAAAGAAAATTTCGAGTCACCAAAACGCATTTAAAATTAAAATTAATAAATTGCTTATCAGAGCCAGGACATGAAAAAATTATAAATTAGCTTCAAGCAATATTGCTTTTCGTGATTCCGCGATTACACGGTGATGTGTCAAAGTCCATCGCGACAGCCTGTTTCTTTTCCCGAAAACCCCACTCCTTTGAATAAGGCCCATAACCGGAAACCGTTTTGGATGATGGCGCGGCCCACTCCCGTCCATGGATATTATATCCCATACGTGAAAAAACCCCACCCCCAAAACCCAAGAAATAGGCGATGGGTTTGGGGAAGTCAAAGTCACGCCGTGCTGTTCTTGATTTTGTTTGGGAAGAAAGTTATGCACGAAATGCAGTGATTTTTTCCCTTGGAACAGGCCTGAGATGTGGATATGGATGATGAGCGTAAACACTGTAAAAAAAGATTTGCTTTTTAAAGTAAAAACGGATTGGAGAAAACTGAGAAGATCCACTTTTCTATCCCCCTGCGTCAGCGTGTGTCTATATTTTTACTAAAAAAACCAAAACATGACGCCCGACGGTCGTTTGACCTGCTTTTTTTGGTGACTTTTTCCTTCAAATAACGATAAAAATGCATGTTTTTGCGGGAAAGAATGTCGACAAGTATAGCTCACTTTGAGTACACCAAAAGAACAAAAAAAAAAATATAAAATATTGTATACAACTTCCAATAGGACAGGAAGGAGGGGGTAGGCCGATAATTAGAAAATATGAAATACGATTCTGTTGAAAACACAGCAATTGTAGGGAATATTTTACGAAAAGGTAATTACTTTTCGAATATAACTTGGGGAGTTCAGGGGCTTTTATCTCGTTTTTTGCCAATGGGGGTTTCCCCAATTGAATTCCCATCAAGATGAAGGAGAAGAAAAACTTCCAAGCTAGGGGTGAGAATTTTCAATTATTTTAGTGAGAAAGAAGAAATTAAGCGCAGACTTTTCGTCTTTAAACAGATGGTTGAACGAAAGAAAGACTATTCGGCACACCACACCCCACGAGCAAAATTAAAATCTGTGAAATGTGGGCTAGCCATAGATGGAGGGGGCCCGGAGAAAAACAACTGCAGGATCTTAATGCCAGCAAGAAGCGCCAACGTATAATTATATCATATGAAGCTCACTTTTTCATACCGCAAGTTGTTGAGGATCGTTATAAGTATTACCATGAGATTTTTAAATTTTCTTAGCTAAAAATTCACTCCAAAAAGCCATTTTGCCCACCGAAAAGCATAATATACACAAAATAAAGACAAATTTTTAAATTAAATTTTTAAAATTTTGTTTTATGATTACAAATGTGAATTGGGGGGGGGGGGGGGGGGGAACTTGTAAGTGAAAACTTTTTAAAAACACAAAAGTCAGAAAAAATGTATATGTTTTTTGTTTTTTATTTTGTCATAATTTAAACCCCTTCAATTTACACAACGTTTAGAGGAGTAAGACCTAGCCCCCCCAAACCCCACATCTCTGGGGAGCCAAAAAGCTGACGAGATTCTGTTCACATGCTATTTCTTAAAAAACTTACAACATGCTTTGCAGACACCCTTCTTGTGGGGTTTGTGCCTCCCGCATGGCCCAAAAATCATCTTGCCATGGTACTACATCAATAAAACGCAAAAAAAACCCCATTTTTTAAAAGTGTAGACCAGAGTGCACTGAACCAATTAAAAAATTTGCATAATGTAACATTTTGTATCCCCTAACCCTCCTTTTCTACCATCTTTAATTTTCTTGATTGTTTGCGATGCACTTTTAAAAGTGACCCTTTTTTTTAAAATTTATTATTTTTGTAATCAAATTCAGAATGGGCATTTTCAATGGGTTTATAATTAATTTTAATTTTAATTTTTAAGGTTTTTAGAGGGAAAAGGAATTTTAATTGTCTTTTAAAAAATTTTTTGGCGGGGGGAAAAATTTTTTTTTTTTTTTTCGATTTTTTAAAATTAAAATTTATTTAAATGTGACAAAGAAAAGAGTTTGGTTTAAAAACTTTCATTTCAAAAAAAATTATGTTTCTGTTTTTTCCCTTTTTAAAAATTTAAATTTTTTTTTAAATTAAAAAAAAAAATGGGAAAATTTGGTTTTAAATTTCTTTTTTTTAGGAAAAAAGGTTAATTGGGGGGGGTTTTTTCTTTCCGGAAAAAAAAATTTTTTTGGGTTTAAAAAATAGTCTTCGACTGCAAAATATTTAATTAAAAATTCTTACCTTTGGGGGGGGGGGGAAAAAAGGTTAATTTTTGGCTTATTTTCGAAAGAAATTAATTTTAGTTTAAAAAATAAAAAATTAAAATTTTAAAATTTAATTTTTAAAAAAGCTTTTTCCCGGTTTCGAAAGGAAAAAAAGGTTAAGGGGGGGTTTTGGTTTTATTTTTTTTTATTTTAATTTAAAAATAAAAAATTTAATGAGATATTTGGAATAAAATTTTATTAAAATTGTTGGGGAGGGAAAGAAAGAGGGGTTTGTGTTGGGTTTTTTTTATTTTAAATTTTAAAATTTTTTTAAATAAAAATTTTAAGGCCAAATTTAAAATAAATTGTCTTAATTGGGGGGAAAAAAATTAGGTGTTTGGGTTTTTTTTCCTTTTTGCATAATTAAATTTTTTTTAACATGAATTCTAAAACGTTTCGAAATTAATTTTTCTTTAAAAGTTGGGGGAAGGGGGGTTTTTTTTTGGTTTTTTTTTATTTTTTTTTTTAAAAATTAAAAAATTTTTTTTTTTTTAAAATTTTTTTTTTAGAAAATTAAAATTGTCTTTAACTTGTTGCAAAAAAAATTAAAATTTTGTTTACTTTTTTTAAAAAAATTTTTTAAAACTAAAATTTCGAGGAGAATTGAATTTTTTTGCTTTCAGGGGGGAAAAAAAAAGGGAATTTTGGTTTTAGTCTTCAATTTTCATAATTAAAAAATGTTAAAAAGTCTAAAAACGCGAAAGGAAAAAATTTTTTTTTTTTCCATTTGGCAAAAAAAAATTAAGTTTGGGGTTTTTTCCCCTTTTTTTAAAATTTTAAATTTTATTTCAGAATAAAAAGAGAATTTTTGGTTTAAAAAATTTTTTACCTTTTTTAAAAAAAATTAAGTGTTTCTGTTTGTTTTTTCGACTTTTTCAAATTTAAAAATTTTATTAACATGAAAATTTTTAATTTGCGAAAGGATTTAAATTGTCTTTATTTTCGAAGGGAAAAAAATTAATTTTGTTTCTGTTGTTTTTTTTTGCAAATTTTAAAAATTTTTAATTTTCTAATGTTTAAAAAGAATTTGGAAATTTTTTGTCTTTACCTTGTTGCAAAAAAAAATTAAGGGTTTCTTTAGTTTTTTCGTTTTGAAAATTTTAAAAAATTTTTTTTTTATGGGAAAAGAGAGTTAAATTGGTTTAAAAACTTTACATTTTGCAAAAAAAATTTAATGTTTCTGTTGTTTTTTTTTTGGGGGGGGGAAAAAACTTTCTAAATTTTTTCGGAAAAAAAAAAGAAAATCGTATTTTCCCCCCCCCCCGTTTTTTTTTTTTAAATTTTTATTTTTTCGATGCAATAAACCGGGGGAAAAATTTTATTTTAAAAAAAAATTTTTTCCCTTTTTCTCCCGGAAAAATTCAAATTTTGAAAGGGGGGGAAAAGGGGGGAATTGGGGAAATTTTTAATGGGGCCGGGAAGAAAAAAAGATTGGGAATGTTTGGCGTTTATGTACATGAAAAAAAATCTTTGGATGTCCATACTATAATGAATGTTTAATTACAGTTGTTACTAATTGTGCCAAAATTTATCATCCAAAATTTTTAAAAACATACATTCATCACTCCACATCATGGAGTGTTAGGTTACACACAAGAAACTTTGGATAGTTAGAGGAGTGCAAGTGTGCTTATTGATTTTTAGTATGCCGGAAGGAGTTCATATTATGGCCTTTCAAATTAATTGTATTTATTAATAATTTTACCTGCCCATAGGGCAGGAAAAGCAAATGCGGGGGCACGTGGGGCCCTCTTTACGTAGCCAAAAATTTTGCAGATTTACAATCACATTCAGGCTACAATGCTTATGCTTTTTTAAATGGGAAAAAATTTTATTTATCAACACCATTGAAACAATGACTTCATAAATGTCCAATGTGCAACATTTTTAGGATAGTTGTACTTTTTTCTATAATATGAATTAATTTTTCAAAAAACTGATGGTTGGAGACAGGAAAAATTTATGAAAAAAAAAATTTAAATCAAATACCAACAAAACGAGATAAAAACCAACATACTTTTTTACTCCCTCGCCGAAAGAGGGGAAATCTTCAGTCATCTCACCCCAAAGCACAAGATACAATATTTTGAATCATTTACAACACCGTTCAGACAAATTTGGGGCCTACGGGCGAAAAACAGAAACCATACGATGTTCGTAGCACAGCGCGCACACATAAACCCCCAGTTTTGCATTCCAACACCCCCAATACTAAAATCTGGCAAGTTAGCACATTTAAAAAAATTAAACCTTTTTCCCCCCAGAACATAACAAAACTACAACGTTGGAAGTGGTTTGTTTATGTCTTCTTTTTTTAGAAAGAACACTAAGGCTTCCCGTGCTGTGCCTGTTTTTTGGGCCTACCCCCAGTTGGCAAGAAGCCCCGGGAATCGCTTCAACATTCAACATACCCCCAAGTGAGTGACTTTGTTCTACGATATATAAATGCCCAAACCCTTTCCTTCCCACGTGGGAAATAAGTTTTGTTTATTATAAAAGTGTCCCTTTATAGAGCGCGATTTTCCCTTTTAAAATTCAACGTGCAACGTAACGTCATGTGAACTTCATTCATATACGTACAAGATATCACGAATAAGCGAATGTAAACGTGATTTTAAATTAAATTTATAATAAATTTTTAAAACGCGCTCGACACAGGAAAATTCTTTTTCGAGCTAGAGAATTGAGGGACGCGATCATTTACATTTGTTTTTCGTCCATCGCCAGAAGGCAGTCCTCGGTAAGTTCACTTTGCCACGTTTTGGCCCACATGCAGCATTGATTCCATTGTGTAACGGTTATAATAAATGAGCACAGAGTCCTTGTTACACCCCACTTCGTCCTACTATAACAGTCTGTCCCTTGCCCCCTTTTTATTGGAGAATTTTGCCGACAAAAAACCCATAAAACATGTACCAAAATGCGGAAATTTACATTAAATTTTCCCTGTATTTTTATTGTTACCAATAACTCTTACGACGAAAGATTGAAATACGAAAAATGAATTGCGCGGAGGTAAATTAGTTTTTGACTTCCTGAGTGGGGATACTTATTTTTTTATGCTTCGATGTGCGTAAACCCACAACTATGTTAGGCCTTTAGTGAGAGAGACAAAACATGAAAACAACCAATAAAGGGGCAGATAATGTTTTTGGTTTTTACCAGGCTTTTTAAGAGGTATCGTAGTGAGATGATGAGTCGTGATTGAGGGTGTGGTGATAGGGAGGTAGGCAGAAACCAAAATCCATGTTTAAGGGGCTTCGAACCAGTCTTTGGTTACATAAAACGCTTCAAAACCTCACTGCCCCAAAACATGCTAAAACCCTGGACCCCCAGTTTGAAATCAACGGAAGCAGAACCAAAAGTATTTCCAATTTTACTAAAACCCAATTCAAGGGGGTTTTGACATCGTTTGAGTGTTTATTTATTTTGAGCCCCGGGGATATGATATAGTAGTGCTTTTACGACGATGTTGCGGTCTTTCGCTCATTATTTTCAATGGGACAGTCTTCTATCCCAGGACGGGTGGTGAAAAAAACACGTGCAAAAAATAATTATTTTAGCTGTCGCAACATTTTAAAAAACCATTTGTCTCATAAAATCAAAACGGGCCTAAAAAGGGGGGCACGTTTCCTTGTCAACTGAGATCAAACTTGAGGGCCGCATGTTTTTGTATCATAAGAAATATGCTTGAACGCTACTCTGAGCAATTTAAACTCCGAGTTTCCATGTAGTCATGATAGGTCACGTTTAACAACTTGTTTTTTAACGCGGGTTTGCTATGTAGCCTATGATTTAATAATGCAAGATAAGTGATACCAAAGGTGGACGATAATGAAAGGAATTGCAATTAAATACAATGAAGGATACATTGTTCCTTTCAAAAGATTACTTCCTTTTCCCCATTTATTTTTTGTGTTGGGAATGAGACTGCAAACGAGGCTGCTTACTATAAAAATTATGAATTACAAAAAAATAATCATAGCTGTGTATGCTCCCCTACTTACTTGATTGCATGGCAATCCCAAGTTCGATCTTAGTCCGTAGATCGAAGCCGCAAAAATAACATATCGTATCAACATTTTTACAATTTAAAAACCATTTCTATTATTTTTTAGTGCATTTTAACAGCAACATGTTGGTTAAGGATATCGTTTCTGATTAGATTGCTTTTTTTACATTCCCTTTTTTCCAAATAAAAAAAACAGCAGATTGGGGCATTGTGTTTCGCTTCCTTACCAAGTAGCTCACAAGTAGCCCGGATTTGTTTTTAACTGGTGCTACTATCCATTCTTTATTATTCTCTTTATTTTTATTTTTTCTTTTTTCCCCTTTATTCTATAGTATTCTCTACACAACAAATTTATTTTTATCTCAACCGCTTTTTCTAATTCTCCCGTTTTTTTTCATCACGCAAGCACTATAGTACTTCTAATTTTATCCCCGTTTAGTCCCCCAGTCCGAAAAATTTTTCAATTTTAATTTCAGCACTTTTAGACAATATGAAAAAGTAATTGTTTTTCTTTCCTTAATATCCCTAACTACAATGTAGTACCCCTTTCGTAACCCTTGCGAAATGTGGGGGGAGAAGGCGTTTGCCGGGGGGGGGGGGGGGGGGGGGGTTTATTGTTTTTCCAAACTTTAAAAGTTCTTATTTTCCCTGGAGAAGCCCTACCTCCCCCTTTGTAAACGGTAAATTAATTAAAGGAACTGGAGGCAAAAAATGTCCCAAATCAGGCCATGATTTTCAACAAACTAGTAGACTATTTTAAAATTGGATGGGGAAAAGTCAATCCCCAAATTTTTTAACAAATTCAACTTTCTTTTTTTTGGGGGGTTTTTCCCTTTTGGTCAACAATCGGGGGAATTATTTGGGCGGATAATTTCATTTTTCCCCTTTCTATGATATAATGTTTGATTACCCCCTGACCCGAGGGAGCCAAAAGCACTGTAGGCAGGCATACCAAAATCTTGTTTTTTGGGGAGAGTGCAGATTAAGCCTTATAGTTTGGGCCGTGCATTTTTCATTGTATTTTTTATGTAAAAAATAATGGAAATTAAAACCCGGGTTTAGTGCAAGATAAAATAAGTATTGAGGAGAACAAAACAGTGCAGCTGACAATAGCCCGCCCAGAGATGCGGGAAAATTATTTTTCAAGAAATTTTCGAGTATCATTGTATTTTTTAATTTTGAAATCAAAAAAAAATTTGTATCAGAGGTAAGTTACAATTTTGGTTCATTTCGGGAAAAATTACCAAAAAACAAAAGGTTCAAATTGACCTCAACTAAAAAAAAAAAAATTTAATATCTCGATACCATAGGCCTAAATGAAACAAAAATGCTGATAAGTGTTAAATTTTAAAATAAATGAAGCAAACAATTTGAATACTAATCAAAAAATTAGTTAAAAAAAATAAAATTTACCCCAACATGATGATAAATACACATTATGATGTAGGATTTTATAAACCAACCATGACCCTTAAAACAAATGTCGCAAACTTTATAATTTACAAATTACCAGTACATTTTAAAGAGGATGGACCCCCGAAAAAACAGCAAAAAAACTAGGTGGCCCAAGAAAGCACAATTAAAAAAAACAATATGGAAAAAATTTGATTTGTAGTAAGTGACTGAAAGTTTTGGTGCGAACACGTTTCAGCCATCACCACTTCCCAAGTAGCACAAAAATGAGGCGTTATGGGCCATCAGGGGCAAAGTGATGGCAAAGTTTTCGTTGTGGGCCCCCTAGGGGCCCTAAGCAACAACCGCCCAGTCGGCGTACAGTAGGCGGCCCCGCCTATGGCCCATAAGCACATTTCCCGACAGTCGCGCGCAGAAGTTTTGCGTTGAGGGCCGCCTATGGCCCTAAGCACACAACCGACAGGGCGAAAGTAGGGGCCCGCCTAGGGGCCCATAAGCACAAACCGACGGGCGGCGAAACAGTAGGCGGCCCCCTATGGCCCCATAAGCACACAACCGAAGGCGGCGAACAGTAGGCCCGGGGCCCTCATAGGCCCCATAAGCACAAAAAGAAAGGCGGCGAACAGTGGGGCGGCCCCCCTATGGGCCCATAAGCACACAAACGACGGGAATCTAAGAGAGTATATAACAATTGAGATGGATTTAAAGAATAATTTAATTGTCAATTTCATCATTTTTGCAAATCATTCCCTCTTTTTCGTCGATGGAGGATATTGACGCTCTTACACAAGGTATATCATTTTAGTATCATTTAAACTTATTATTTGATAAATTAAATTAGATATTATTTTTTTTATTTCAAAAAATCAAGTACAAAGTACACTAACAGTTGAAGAGAAATCAGAGAGATTATAGCCCCTAGCAAGAATGCCTGTTTCCCCTTCATTAAAACTAATCAAAATAACTTAATTTATTTGAAAACAAAGGATAAAAAGTCAAAAAATTAACAAAATTTTAAAAAATTATATGTTCATTCCGATACCGAATACCCCACGAGGTTTCCCAAAATAATACTTTTATTATTGCATTCAATCGACAAAATTTTTTAAATTAATTTCAAACATGTTTATAAATACGGAAATTAATTTCTTTGCAATTGCAAAATTTAAACCCGCTGTCGATAATGCTGTCACGATATCTATAAATCCCTTTTGCATTTGCCTTTTTCGTGGGTGCGAATTTCAATATTTTGACGCAGGGGAAGAAAACAAAAAATCCCTTTTAATAGAAATATATTCATTATAAATAAAAAATATGTCATTTTTATTTTTTGTAGAACTACAGAAAATAAATCGGCCTAATTATTTTTTTAAAAAATTTTCCAAACTTATTTTATTAATAAATGATTTTATTTGACTTTCCCCAAAAACTATTTGTTATTTTTTTTTTGGGTGAGCAGTCCCCCCCGTAAGTTTATGTAAAAATTTATGACACGTTACACAGACATAATTATTCCCAGCTATAATTTTTTTTTAGAAAGGCAGATTTTTTTTTAATTTGTAACACTTAATCTTGTCTACAAACTCATACTTGAAAAAATTGCACTTTCGAATTTTTTTTCCGCCGGGTACGAAAGGTGGAAAAGTGAAATATTAACACAAATCTTTTCCAAGTAGGGCCCAATGAAAAAAAAATCATCCTTCAAACCAAAATTTTTGAGCAGGGATATATCCGGATATCTTAATTTATTTCTCTGTAATTACTATTAAAACCCAAAAAAAAAAAAAAAATGTTTTTAAAATGTCAGAGATCATAATGATAAAATATACCGTTTTTTGTTTTAGGTTATACAAAAAAAAAAAAGGCCCCTAGGGAATATTTGGGTAGGCCTATATCAAAGTAGGAAGAGAGGGTTAATTTAGCGATTTCTTTACTGTTGCCGTTGCCCGTGTAGATTGTAAAAATAAAAATAAATACAAATCCAAAAAATGAGCTCCAAAATCACTTTCCGTAATTTAATTTATACCCTTTTGTATATGGGGATGATTTTCTTTGGGCAAAATTTAAAAAAGAACAAGAGTAGGGCCCCACGCTTAAAAACAACCAATTTGAATACATTATTATTGAATCTTTAGTTGATGAACAACCCAGTGGCATTTTTTTAGTTTCCCTGTAAACAAGGTACGAAATGTTGAAAAAGACGTTCCACAAGATACACGTGGGTACTCTTCATAAGGGAGTGGCGCGCATTTCTGCAGTGATCAGGTGGTGTAGCGGTCACGTTTCCCGAGCCCGGGGCAGCAGGTTGGGTTGAGTGGCGATGGGCGATAAAAAAAAATTTAATGTCTAATCACTCTCCTGTTTAAATTGAAATTTTTTCTCTTGCCACAGTTTATAGAAAATGAAATGCTCGCACAATTTAAAAAAATATATAATTTAAAATTTTGTCGTTAATATTTCGTTTGTGTGCGGACTTCCTCGCGTCCTACTAATGGTGTAGTGTTCCCGAAAAATTCTCACCCCCCGGGCCGTAAGATCCCCCTGTGAAAAAAGTGGGGGGAAAAGTCGGATTTGTACAGCGGCCCCCCGTGGACCTAAGGGCAAACTGATGGCAAACTGTTATCGCCGGGTATGGGCCCCAAGGGGCCTTGTCCAAAAATGCAGCACAGTATCTTGAAAAAAAAAAAATGCTGGGTTTTTTTTACAGTGGGCCGCTTATGGCCCCTAAGCGGCGCGTTGCTTATGGCAAAATTATGGGCGCCCCGGGCCAACCCCCTAACGGGCCATAAGCGCATCGCCCCTGTGGGCCATCAGCTAACTGATGGCATGTTACAGTGCCTAAGATCGCCATCATTTGTGTACTTGGGGTTTCCTACTCCCAAAAAACTGCCCAATCCCACGATTGGAATATTCTTCCTGAAGGATCACAAAACAAAAAAAAGCAACCAAGCTATCAACAAAGGATCTCGAGAGGCCATCTAGAAGAGTGAATAAAAATAATAATATCCCTTCAGTGTTGACTTGCTTGGCACCGCGCTAAATAATTTATGTCAATCTTCCGATAAAATACGAGACTTGCTGTTTTAGAATTTCGTCCTTTTTTCACAGAAAGCTAATTTCATGGGAAACACTTGTGAGAGCAATCCTTTAAACATGGTACGGGTTCGGCCGGTATGTGCCATGCAACCTAAAATAAAATATAAACACAAATACTAAAGAAAAAATACACAAAAATAGAAAAAAGATTCTTTAAATTTATTTATGTCTTTCTTAAAGTGGACTCCATGGCAATATAAACTATTTAAAATAAGAACATTTGTCAAGGTTCGATTTGTACAATTATCTTGTGACCAACAACATTGAGATACCTAATTGAGTTTCCACGAGAGTTTTTTTTTAAATGCAAATGTATATATAAACACAATTAGGGATACATAAAAAAAAGCAGGGTGCGGGGACCCAGGGGGGAAAAAACACTCTATAAATTTAAAATTCCCCAAAAAACCCATCCGAAGAAAATTTTTTCCGTAAAATGTAATTAAAAGATGTACTTGATGCCAAGGGAAATTTTCTGCACGTTTATTTCAAATGAAATTTAAATTTTGGGTGGAACGAGGGAGAAGACGGGAAAAAAAATAATTTAAAAGGTCATTTATGTATAATGTCATTTTTGTATAAAGAATATCCATTTTAAATAGATTATGTTCCCATAAGAAAGGACATTTACTCTTGTCCCGTGAAGTGGGACACAAATACTATACTTCAAATAATATTGGCTGTCAAAAAAAGCAAATTAATTAGTGGTAGAATTTAAAACGTCAATTTGTAAAATTTTTTATTTCCCATGAATAATATCGACACAACGCTGAAGTTGACAAACGAAACACATCGCCGATAATTTCGAGTTTTATATTCCCTTAAATTTTTACTCCTTGGTTTATGCGCTGATGGTAAAAAACTTTACCCCCTAAACTAAAAGTAATTACACAAAAAACGAACATATAGCTGCCAGCATAGCATGACACTTTGCGAAAATTTGCTGGGCTCTAGCGTAGGTTTTCCGTTTTCCAAAAGCGAGAACGCGTCACGAGATTTAAAAGTTGGGTTAGAAGATGGTTGGAAGTTAACTAAACAATCTTGAAAAGCTTTTCTTCTCCAAAAAAAAAATTCCCCAATTTCGTTTTTAAATTCACAATCTTCCAAATTAAAGAAACAAACTTTTTCAGAACTAAAGAAACAATAATATTATAAGATAATATAATTATAGAAAAATAAGGATAAATGTGATTCAGATTTCCCTACGACAAACAGTACTGCCAGTAGGCCAACTTATTGTCACTCGTGTTGCTAGAATCAGTGAGTGGTGAAGGTGGAGAGTAGATAATAAACAAACTCAATCGTGCGTTCCGAAACGTACTAAAGTGATTAGAAATCCAGAGAACGAACAGAAAAATCAACTTTTGTCACTATGAACACGTTTCGAAGCCCAAACGGTCAATTAAGCGCGAAACAATCATCAAATATTCAGATCGGAAAATGTAAAATTTGGATTGCATATATCGACAATTAAAATTAATGCAGGGTGGAAATTGAGGAAACTGAGTTAGTTATCTTATGTTGGTATTTTAAATTTACGTCGAGTGACTGACACCTTGACTGACTGACATTGACAGTGAAATAAACAATATTGTTTTACTTCCCGACCCGACACAAAGTTTAATTTAAACATTTGGGAAGGTTGTGTTGGTCTATATATTATTTATTAGCCTTGGTTTAAAAACGTATATTATCCTAAAACCGAACTATAAATAATAGTTCACCCATATGGAACAGGGGAAAAAGCTTGATTATCGACAGAAACTACTTTATCGACAATCTATGTTTCGCAATCAGAGCGCGGGGGGGATACTGGGTTGAAGTTGTGTTACAATTCAAGCTTCAACGTCCTCCCCTCATCCCCCCATCTAGATACGTTTGTAGAACCTCCATTCTTTGCCCACAGGTGTCCTCGATCTTGATTTATAATTCGTAAGCAAATGCCTTCTATTCCAAGCGTCGCGATGCCAGCGGCGTCGTTTCGTATCTCTAGGACGCCGTTCTCGCTCGATCGTCTTTTGTTGCGGTTGTGTGGCAGCAGTGCCCGGCAGGTCATGACAGCCTCTGGCTAGAGATATTCGGGATATGCGAAGATTACACCTTCTACGTGGAAGCTGACTAATGCAGGCACCGGATGCATCAAACAACTTAGTATATATACCATACCTTCCGGCGGGTGTATATTAGGACACTGATCTGAGTGCATGGAAGTTATATAACTAGGCTAATTGCATTGTCCGACGGGGGGTTGTACTTCAAACTTCCCCAAGGTTTCAGGTTTGTGTTGTGTTAAGCTTCCAACATTTATATCCTTCTCAGTATATATTTCAATTAAAACGCTGGCATGAACTTGGGTATGGTATCTTATTTTTTAATTAGTTTTTATGGATCGGTATGCAAAATTGGCATTTAAAACTTACATATCCTCATGTAATATAATAGTATAACGAAATAAAAAAAAAATAATTAATTGTATTTAGGTATAAAACCTCTTGTCATGAACCAGCCCTGTCGGCGGTGACATCTGAGACTAAAATAATAGAATAATAATAGAGAAACAAACAAAGAATATGTCCAACCCCGCGATCGATTATTGAAATCGATACGAACGTTGATTCTGCACCCATGTGGGCAGCTGTTCGCGGCTAGTTTGGAACACCCCATAGTTTATACACACATTATTTGTTTCGTACTAGCTCCAAAGTCACCGTTTTCACCCTTATCATTTAATATAGAACCCCTTTTTAGATCACATGGATGGAAGTCTAAATGAGAATTTTAAGCTTTAATTGCGGGGTTCGAAGCTGAAATTTCTACGGCTAACACGACGTTTGGTAATTTTTGACTAAAATTAAACGACGCTTTGCCTGACCCCTCGCAAACCAAGCTGTGATTTCTCCTTTCACCTCTTTCTTTTATTTAGTACCAAAATATACTGCCATGTTCCCGTGATGATTTTATTTTTTGTGACCCATTCAGTGTGATGCACCTCCCAAGGTATTCAGTGTGATTTCACTTCCCAAGGTCAGCCATTCAAAGGGGATAACTTTTCTCCTTGAACTTATCCCGGATAAGTTTACGAATGATTCGTTAATCGTTATATTATGTTGGTGTTGGAGTAGGGTTGAGCAGCCCTTTAAAAACCCTTTTGTACTGGAAGCAGGGCAAACCGGAATTTTGTCGTATGCTGTTTTTATTTGTACCTGTAAGGTTTATAACAGTTAAATTTCTAAATACGCTTTTATTATTGAGATAACTCCCACTCACTCGCAAAAGCTGTTTAACTTATATGAATAGAAGAATGTTTAGAAAGTTTGATTATATTAAAACGTCTCATTTTAAAGAGAGCACTTATATGGACATGAAAGTGCTTTTTAAAGCTATACTTCGAAGGATTCTCCATTATGCATGGTGCATAAATATAATCAGGCTTGACGGAACCTGGCTTTTAGAAAGATTTGACACAATATGGGCAAGGGGCCTACTTCCTTTTCACACGCTAAGATGTACTGCAAATCTGACATGTAAAAATGTAAAAACAAACAAAGTGAGAAGTAAAGTACCGTAATGCCTACTTACTACAATTATTGAAGCAAAACCAAAGCCCCTATGATTACAAATTCAAACCTGGGCCACTGGCCACATGAACACACGTGAGATATGTGTTGTGTGATAAGGATACAAATAACAATTTTTACACTTGGGCTATAGCCCTACAATGTGAAGATAAAGCCAGTCGTTAATGGTTTCTACTCTAAGCGTAAGGCATGGGCCTTCGTTTGGATGTTCAGATCATTGTTTCTTTGTTTCAATCCTTCGCTTTACGTTTTCATGTAATCATGAATTTAAAATACAATTTCGTACGAATTGTCAATTCAGAAAAGATAAATAAAAGTATCCTCTTGTGGTCGTAAGTTGGAGAGTGTATTTTCCTCTCCATCTTTGCAAATATAGAATCTACTCTTGTGACAAAATGAAAAATACTGCCGCAGCATCGGCAGTGAAACCGGTGAAACTGAGTCTGACATAGCGCGCCACAGGACTCGCTGCTAGTGGAGCGCCGTGGAAGGTAGGCTACCCGCACTGCACACGACTTTACTGGAGCGCCGTGGAAGAAGGCTACCCGCATTGCAACACACCGTTCACACGACGCGCTCAAAGCCAACACTGAATGGCATGCGAAATTGAAAATGTCAACTCTTGGGTTGGGACGTTACGTTTCCAGTGCGTGACCCCCCCCCCCCCCAGTTTATCGCAGGAATCTGAAGAATGCATCCACTACATAGAACATTGTAACATAGGCATAACTAGTAATAAATAGATTTTAATTCAAAATACCTTTACAACTGAATCGATAATAATTATAATTTATACGCGGGGGTTTGCACTTCAAGTGAATGTAATGAAGTATGACAAATGTGCGGACGGTGCGATATTCACCACTATTTGTTGACTGAAGTGAAATAAAACCATAGAGTAAACCACGATACAGAATACAGATGTATAGTTTAAAATATCAGGAGGGTAATGATTAATGAAGTATGAAAAATGTGCGGACGGTGCGATATTCACCACTATTTGTTGACTGAAATGAAAATATAAAACCACGATACAGATTAAATGTTGATTTTCGACGCGTTCAGGACATGATATTGTGACCTATTTGTTATATTGGCTGCCGTAAAACTAAAAATTGACACGTCGTTTTTTTTAGAGTTCCGTTCTAAACCAAATAAATATTGAATTTCACAGAACGAGCACTCGGGAGAAATGTTTTCAACATAGAACAGAACATATGTATCTTTAACTGTAATTTGTTACCTTTGAATTGACAAGTGCACCGTCATTTCATCACGCATTATCTCTCTGTTTATCGTCCGTCGACCGATCTCTTATCATGTTTTAACACGAATTACGTTTTATTTATTTAATTTCCCTGTATTGTAAAGTGCGATACAATGTAGATTGCTCCACAGCACCCAACATGACACTTTAGCATAACTTATTTGTTGTTGCCAGGGTTGCCAGCCTTGTTTTAACAAAAAAAAAACGATTTCACGTGTGAGAAAAACGAGATAGGGGCACACACTGTCACATCAAAACGCAGCATGTGCGAATAAAACTTGTGACGTAGTGCGGGATATATCCGACACGGAAGCGCTCACCCATGACCATTATTTTAAAGATATACAATGAAATGCACTTTTATGTACGTGTTTATTCTACGAAAACGAAGTAGCAGTCTTGTTGAATTTTTAGCGTTTGTTTGTGACACGTACGTGCTTTTGTACTTCTGTGCGTAATACAAAATAACCCGTTTATGTAGGAAAGTTAGTCTGTATGGTATAAGCCGTTGTTATGTCAGCAACATTTGGTTGATGTTGTCAGAGAGAAGGTTTATTTTTTTTTATTTATTTTTTTACTTATTTATTTAACGTATATCCTTTTCAGTTATAAAAACTGATTTTCAAAAGAAACCAACTAAATAAAAAATAGGTACATAAGTGTGTGGGTTTTTGTAATGCCATGCTAATTACACTTTGTTGTATAAATTGTGTGCCCTTTCCGATCTCAAAAAACTTTTAGAGGGTATTGATTTGGTTTGGGATGTTAGGATAAGGGATCTATTGTTATCTAGTAAAGCAAAGTCTCCTTTTTCTACCCTCATAAACATTCAACAATTTCTAACTACACAAACAATGTACATAAAGGGAACAAAGGAGCTTATATCGGAACAAAATTAATGTTAAATTGTTAATTACGAGGCTAGCTAAAATTAAAATCACACCCGCGAGCAGTGGTGATAGTGCCAGTAACCGTTCCCTTTTTGTATTTAATATCCCAAATTCAATGGCACAAGCCGTTACTAAACCCTACACAGCTAGCCCGAGAAAAAGAGTTCAGATTCAGAATAGGTCTAGGCCCCCTATTCACAGTTCCTTACTTGGCAATTGGCATGGATGTACCCTCTCCTGAGAGAAGGCCTGAGACTATAGGCCCGAGTATTTAATGAAAACATAACATAATATATTAAACTAGTGTTCATAAGAAAAGAAATGAGTGAATGAGAAAATGCTAGAATAAAGATTGTTATAAGGTACGGTTTTCCTCAGCCCAGTAGAATCCAAAAACAAAACAATAAAAATACAGGACTTTACTTACGACAGATCGACAATTTTACTCTATTCTTGTCCAATATCTTTCATTCTTCAATCTTCCGCTCAAAACCAAGCACATCCCATTGATCTCTGTCTGCATTCAATACCCCAACATCACTAACCTATAAGTTTGCGTTATGTTTGGTGTTAGAGACGTGATAAGACTTGGCGGTCCGCCCATAAATTAACGGGCGTGCCTATTTTTGAAGTGTTGTCTGGTTCACCAGTTGTTACCATTGTTTGCGGTAACGAGAACAAGTAAGT
>JAMZAV010009580.1:0-39821 GCA_024449915.1 Sweltsa coloradensis | reverse complement strand
AAAAAAGGTTTAAGGCCAAAACGAAAAAGTTGTTTTCACACCGTAATTGTTTGTGATTGTTTTCGCGATTTTCTCTTCTTCTTTTTTCAGCCTAAAAAAGCCTTCGTTAAAGGTTTTTTATACAGTAGTTATTGCCTTTTTGGTATAGCTCGGGAAAAAACCCTTTTTTTTTTTCAGCCAAGTTACCCTTGGGAAAAAATGTCTCATACGTGATTCTATGTCTTTGTTACGCGATATTCTTTCTTCTTTTTTTTTCAGACTAGAAAGGGCCTACATAAAAAAAACACAAAACCGCTTTAAAGAGTCTCCCACTTAGTCACAAAACTTTTTTAGTGGGGGACAATAAATAAAGCACCAAAGCCAAACCCTTGTCCCCTGACGCAAGGGAAACGGTGAACGAAAAAACCAACCAAAACGACTTTTTTTTTTGGGAAATTAAAACCTAAAAAATGGTATGGACAAGCGAACACCCGGGGATCACGCAAGAATCAACAAAGTGTTCGAACAACTTAAAATTTTAAATTTTGCTTCAAAAATGTACCCGTTTTCTTCACCAATGAGGCCAACAAAAAATATTTCATACAGTGGCATGTGTTTTGGGTGTCGCGATTCTTCTCCTTTTTCTTTCTTCCCAAATTTAATAAGCCTTCGTTAAAAGTTTTTTTACATGATTTTTGTGATTTGACGGCAATCGAAAAAAAATCCCGTTTTCTTCACCCAAATTTGGTTTTGGGATAACAATGTCTCAAAAAAGTTCTGTTTTTGTTAACGCGATCTTTTTTTCTTCTTTTTTCAGCCTAGTGAGGCCTACATAAAAAATAAAAAAATCCGCATTAAGTCTTCCCTCAGTACATAACTGTTTTTAAGTGGGTTAAAAAATCAAAGCTTCCATCCAAACCTTGTGGGTCTCACCAATAGACGAGTGACGAAAACCAAACCAAAGACGTATTTTATTAGGAAATATAACAATAAAAGGTATAGACAGAGCGTACATCGTGAATCAACGCCCTAATCAACATTTCGGGACAGAACAATTTTTGTATTTGCGTTCAAAAAAAATACCCTTTTTCTTCAGCCAAGCGAGGCCAACGTTTAAAAAATTTTCATAAGTAAAAGTTGTGATTTGTTGTCGCGTTCTTCTCCTTTTTCTTTCTTCAGCCTCAAGACCCCTTTTTAAAAACATTGTATACAGGGGGTTATTTGGTTTTTAAGAAATGGGGGAAAATACCCTTTTTATTCAGCCTTTTTGGTTTTTAGTAAAAGTTCTCATACAGTGTTTCTATGTCCTTTGTTATCGCGAATTCTTCTCTTTTTTCTTTTCTTAAACCTAGAAAGGGCCCTACGTAAAATAATTTAAATCCGCATTAAGAGTCTCCCTACTCGCCCAATAATTTTTTTTAAAATGGGAAAAAAACAAAGCGCCAGGCAATTTTGGGGGGCCTCAAGCAATGGACGAGTGAGCGAAAACCAAACCCAAAAAAATCGATATTTTTTTTAGGAAAAATAAAAATCAGGGTAAACGGCGAAATCCGGGGAAATGCCGGAATCAAAAAGGCTGTTTTCAAAAACAACTTTTGTATTTGCTTTCAAGAAAAATCCCGTTTTTTTCAGCAAGGAGGCCCAACGAAAAAATTTTTTCATACAGGAAAGTATGTGTTTGTTTCGCGTTCTTCCCCTTTCTTCTTTCTTCGGGTTTAACAGGCTTTTGAAAGATTTGAACAGTGGTTTTTTGTTTTTATTTATACAACCCCAAAATTTAAAAGTCCGCCCCGACCGGAGGCCAATCTTGAAACTTGCGTTTAAACTCACCTTCCTTTCGATCGCAAATTCCGACAAGTCGCTCAAACATCAAATGGGTAGTCTTGAGACAAACTTGCGTAATGGTTGCGACTTGACTCGCAAGTTTTCTACGTTTCAAACCGCGGGTTTTTTACCTTGCGTGTAAGATTTTTTTGCTTTTGACGCCCATCGAAAGTTTTTAATATAAAAAAATATTTTTATAAGGTACACCTATGATAAAGTCGTAAATTACCCTCTAGAAATTTTGGCAGAGGTTTTAAAAATATTTAAAGTTTTATAATTGTCATATAAAATTTTTTACGCTCGTCGAAAGCTAGCGTGCTCGCAAAAATGGCGCTAAGATGGGCTTTTCGACGGGGCCCCGGCGGCCGAGTGGTTGGCGTTTTGGTTTCAACGCGAGGGGTCGCCGGTTAAAAACCCCGGGGAAATTTTTTTTATTTTTTTTTACTCGCGCATAATTTTGTTAAAATTGTTATTGTGACAAAAACAATTTTTATTTTACAATTAAATTACCTTTTTTTTCCCTTTCTTTGCAATTTGTTTTGTATTTTAATATCAACTTTTTTAATTTACTATTTAGGGATATATCCACAAAATTCGTTTTAAAAAGGGACTATGCTCGTTGGATATTCCTAACGATTTTTTCGTATTGTGTTTTATTGAAAAATAAAAATAAATAAAAAATAAAAAATATGTTAATTAAATAGAGTACGACTGCCTTTAGGCTATTTTATAATAACAATAAAATATGTGAAATAATTTCGTCGGGGCCCACAGGGGTTGGGTTTTGGGCCTTTGATTTACTGTCTCCCATGAAAATCAGTTATATATTTTTAGTGGGTAGACTCTAAATACAATTTATTTATTTTATTTATTTTTTTTATTTTAAATTTTTTAAATTTTTTTATTTATAGGAAGCCCCCGCCTAGTACCCTAGTGGTTTTTTACAGTTATTGAAGTGCGAATCGATTATAGCATCAATATTTCGTCACAATCGATTATTCACGATTTTACTTCACAAAATCGATTAAAAATGAAAGTCGAAAGTTGCACTTTGTAAAAAGCTTTCTCATTTTTTAGCAAGAGCGAAAAAGTGGGGGAGTTTCCAAACGCAAAAAAAGCTTCGCAAGGGGAAGAATTTTTCTCGCAAGCGAAAAAATCCACATCTAATTCAAGCTAGTACTGCTGAGTCCCCAGTCGCATGCGTTTTAAAAAATGACTGACACCATTCGACTTGAGTCGCATTTTTCAAGACTAACCCCGGATAACAATTGGGGAAAAAAACCCGTTTTCTTGAGCCCTGTTCGCCTTGGAAAAGGTTCTAAATGATTCCATGTCATTTGATACGCGATTCCTCCTCTTCTATTTTCAGCCTTGTTAGGCCTACGATAAATAATACAAAAATCCCCTAAAATCTCCCCCTTAGTCACATAAATGCTTTTAGTAGGGGACAATAAAACAAAGCGTCCAACCCCAAACCCGTAGGCTTTGACGCAATGGACGGGGAGCGATAATTACCAAAAATCGATATTTTTTTTAGGAAAAATAAAAATCAAAGGTAAGACAGCGAACATGGTGGTCAACCCAGAACAACAAGGGATTTAGAACAACTTTTGTATTTGCTTCAAAAAAAATCCCCGTTTTTAAACCCAAAGCGAGGCCAACGTTTTAAAATTTTTATACAGAAAAAGTATGTGGTTTGTTGTCGCGTTTCTTCTCCATTTTCTTTGTTCACCCTAAAGGGGCCCTTCGATAAAGGTTTGTATACAGGATTTTATTTGTGTTTGTTATGAAATGGGGAAAAAAATACCTGTTTTTTCACCATGTTGGGCTTGGATAAAATTTGTCTCATCCGGGTTTCTATGTCATGGGGTTTTTATCGCGATATTTTTTCTCTTCTTCTTTTTTCAGCCCAGTTTGGCCTACGATTTAAAAAAAAATAAAAATTTCCGGGATTAAAAGTCTACCTAAACATTCCCCATAACGTTTTTAGTAGGGGGCAATAAATTTAAAGCGTCCATGCAACCCTTGGGGAGGCCTCGCGGCCCAAAGGACGAGTGAAACGATAAATAACCCAAAAATCGATATTTTTTTTAGGAAAATTTTTGAAAAATCAAAGGTATAAAACAGAGCGAACTCCTTTGGGTCAACGCCCCGAATCAACCCAAAGGGTGATTTAAAAACAACTTTTTTATTTGCGATCAAAAAAAATACCCGTTTTCTTCAGCCCAATGAGGCCAACGATTAAAAATGTTCATCCCGTAAAAGGGAGGGGATTTTTTTCGCGAATCCCTTTTTTTTCTCTTTTTTTCTTCAGCCTTTTAAAAAGCCTTCGTTTTAAAGGGTTTTTATACCGTGAGTTTTGCGATTTGGGTTTTGGGAATCGGGGAAAAAAACCCATTTTTTTAGTCAGTTCGCCCCGGGGTAAAAAAGGGCTCATAAAATGAAATTTTATTTCATTTTGTTATCTTGTATTCTTCTTTCTTCTTTTTTTCAGCCCAGTAGGCCTACGATAAATTTAAAAACAAATGTCCGCATTTAAGTCTACCCACTCCGACAAATAACTGCTTTTTTGTAGGGGACAAAAAACAAAACTTCCATGCCAACCCTTTTAGGGCCCCGACCAAAGGGCGAAGGGGGAGCGATAAAAAAACCAAAAGGAAACGATATTTTTTTTTAGGAAAAATAACAACAATGGGATAGACAAGCGAACATCCGTTATCATCGCCAGAATCAAAAAGGGTGATTCAGAACCCAAATTTTGTATTTGCGTTTTAAGAAAAATACCCCTTTTTTTCCAAACCAAAATGAGGCAACGGGTTAAAATGTTTCATACAGTGAAAGTTATTTTGATTTTTAGTCGGCATTCTTCTCCTCCTTTTTCTTTTTTCAGCCTAAAGAGGCCTTCGTTAAAGGATTGGATCAGTGATTATTAAAGATTAGTTATAGCAATCGGGAAAAAAAACCCGTTTTTTTCAGCCCGGGTTTGCCTTTGGGTAAAAGTGTCTTATACAGTGATTCTATGTCATTAGATATCGCCCATTCTTCCCCTCTTCCCATTTTCAGACTTTTTAAAGGGCCCACGATAAAAAAATACAAAAAACCGATTAAAAAGGGTTTCCCACTCAGTTTACATAACTGCTTTTTAAATAGGGGAAAAAGATCAAAGCGTCCAAGCCAAACCTTTTTAGGCTTCGACGCAAAAGACGAGTGAGCGATAAACCAAAATAAAGAAACGAATTTTTTTTAGGGAAAAAAACAAAACAAGGAAAAGACGAGCGAACATGCGTGGATCAACGCCAGAAACAACAAGGCTGATTAAGAACAACTTTTGTATTTGCATTTGCATTCAAGAAAAATCCCCGTTTTTTTTCAGCCAAGCGAGGCCAACGATTAAAGTTTTTTCTACAGTAAAAGTAATGTGATTTGTTGTCGCGATTCTTCTCCATCTTCTTGTTCAGCCTAAAGAGGCCTTCGTTAAAGGTTGTACACAGTGACTTTTTTGTGATTTGTTATAGCAATCGAGAAAAAATACCCGTTTTCTTCGGCCAAGTTGGCTTTGGATAACAATGTCTCATACAAAGATTCTGTTATTAGTTAACGTGATGCTTCTCTTCTTCTTTTTTCAGCCTAGTGAGGCCTACGATAAATAAATACAAAAATCCGCATTAAGAGTCTACCCACTCAGTCACATAACTGCTTTTAAGTAGGAGATAATAAATCAAAGCTTCCATGCCAACCTTGTAGGTCTGGGACGCAATAGACGAGTGAGCGATAACCAACCAAAGATCGATATTTTTATTAGGAAATATAACAATCAAGGGTTTATAGACAGAGCGTACATCCGTGAATCAACGCTATAATCAAAATTGCTGATTCAGACAACTTTTGTATTTGCGTTCAAAAAAAATACCCTTTTTCTTCAGCCAAGCGAGGCCAACGATTAAATGTTTCATACAGTAAAAGTATGTGATTTGGTTTTCCCGCGATTCTTCTCCTTCTTCTTTCTTCAGCCTCAAGAGGTCTTCGTTAAAGTTTTGTATACAGTGAGTTATTTTGATTTTTATAGCAATCGGAAAAATACCCGTTTTATTCAGCCATGTTGGCCTTTAGTAAAAGTATCTTATACAGTATGTTAGAGATCTTTTACCTATGCTGCACTCCCTAGAGATTTTTTTAACCTGTGTTTGCACTACTGCACATACAGCAAGCTGTGGGTAAGACGCCCTCTTGTGGTTTGTTATGAAACAAAGGGAAGAACTTGTTGTGAATGGAAGAAGGAATATTATGTTATTATTTGATTGCAAGTTGATGAGAATACAGATTGTCTTTATTTAAACAGTATAATTAATGTAGTTCGGTCGTGCCAGCCCCTCCAGAACAGATTCAAGCTATTCCAGCTCACTTTTCAAAAGTGGGATAGATTTCAGCTAACATTTCAGAAGTGGGATAGATTTCAGCTAACATTTCAGAATTTGCGGATAAAAAACCTTGTAAGTAAACCCACAAATTAAACCAGTCAAGCCATCAAAAGGAGAAGGCCTTGTAACCATGGCGAATGCAAATTTCCATCATGGTTTTTTACAACGCCCGAGATAAAGACATTGCCGACTTGACCAATACGACGTCAATAACTAGAATGTCATCGCCTATCAGTCAGAAAGCTTTAGCCTAAGTCAAAACCCAGGGCCAGAGACTAGAATTTCAACCAGAAAGTTTAGATTTTGACTTTGTAGCATCACAACCAGGTGAGCAACAACCAGTACGCCTAGAACAAAATGTTGAACAAGGACCAACCAGAGACCTACGTTTTCCCACCAAGCCTAGGCTTAACCCAAAATTTTTGCAAACCAACTAGCTAGAGATCAGCTTCCTAACCAGACATCATCAGAACCACCTACCATCACCCACATCCCACCTAATGCAAACCATGATAGAAGATGGAAGGAAAAGGAAGAGATGCTGATGAATTTGTTATCAAAAACTCTCCAACATGCAGCATCAGACAACTTGAGTAGACCTACAGAGCAATACTGTATAATGCCGGATCTTGCCAAAGGCATTAAAAAAATTTAGTGGCACAGGAATGGTGCGGAGGCTTGTAAAATGGATTCGATCATTGGAAGCGATTGCTTAGCTCCACCGATGGCCTGAAAGCTTCAATATTGGAAAATCAGCCAAAACACATTGGTAAGCGCAGCAGGACATTGGTATGCTCGAATGAGTGCAAATCGCCAACTTGACTCTTGGTCCCATTTCAAAGCCGCCTTCGAGAAGACATTTGGGTCTAGCATAATGTTTCCAGAAACTGTGGAAGATGTTACAGATAGGGTCCAACAAAGAAAGAACCAAACTTCTCTGTATTTCCCAAGAAGTTTCGAGGTACTGCGAGGATCTCAAACTGAGCTTCGGTGACACCAAGCGCCAAATTTCTGATGGGACTTGCTTCACAGTCGCTGTATTCCCGTTTGATGTCCAGACACCACTTTGACCTCGATGATCTCTTCAAGGACGTCCGAGAATTTGAAGAAGCAGAAAAGGAGCGTAACCAGAGAGTCCCAAGATTCAACTTCAGCCCACGTGAAGAACGCTCTACACTCAGCGAAAAACAGTCGACGTATACACAGAAATTTCAACCAGACAGTTCCTCAGTCACCAGCCCAGATACGTTAAACCTACTGCTAATCAGTCAATAATCCCTAATGTGAAATTTTTTTCAGTTCCGTACTAAGCCTAACTACCTGAACACTGAAGGAGAACCAATGTGTTTCAATTGTACCAAGTATGGCCACTTAGGTGGGATGCCCGAGCCCAGACGTACTTTCTACTGTGTTAAATGTCAACAAAGTGGACATACCACAAAAACATTGTACAGTCGCAGTTAATCGGGGACCTCGTGTCAGCAAACCAGTCACTGACGCGAACACTCTGATTGGTGAATGATAAGGACGGCTGTACTCCAGAAAAATACATAAGCAGTCAAAATTTAAAATGGCACCTTAAAGGCTTACAGGATTTATAGACAGGGCAGTTCTAGCTGCACAAATTCAGGCAACTTCTGCCATTCGTACAGGTTTGGCTGTGCAGCCTACTGACAGCGCCCTGTTTTGGTTTTGGAGTTTACAAGTACACCCGCGGTTCGCCCCAATTGGCAAATTGTTGCTGATGTCGAAATCGATGGTGTCTTTGGGTAGAGAATATAAACTTGCTCATTGTACCAAAATCATGCCCAGACAATGGAGATCCTAGCGGCAGGACCTGGAATGACCTTCATCATGTTTTCCTCCTTTAAAATGGATGACAAACTTAACTATCAGCAATCGAACCGATTCGCCGTTTTGTGAAATGGAAAATTACTCCCCGCTGTTCCGTCCATAAAACTTTGCATTCCACAAAATGTAGTTCTTTCTAAACGATCTATGAACTTTATCAAGTTGGTTTGCGCAGAATGCCAGTTCCGGATTGGCAATCATTGACCGACGTTCGGACCCGGACTCCGTCGCTGATTGACATCCAGGATGGATGCGCAACCGTTCCAGTCTGCAATCCTAAAAGGGGTTTATACAGTTCACCTCAAGGGATGTTTCATCGCAAGATGTGAACCGGTTCAAGAAGCGTACCAGTATCAGTGACAATTTCCAACCTCAGAAGACAAAATCGAAAAATCAGATCTAAGGATAGGCTCAGGATTAACCCGTGAGAACATTGAGCAGTTGCACCAAACTCGTCAATGAGTTCCGCGACTGTTTCGCATTGTCTCTTGAAGAGTTGGGATGTACCAACCTTACAGAAATGGACATTCAAGAGATTGAAGGAAGTCGTCCAGTTCACTGTAAGCCATATAGAACAAACCGGGCTGACAGAGAAGCGATAAGTCAGATAGTCCACGATTGGAAAGAAGCGGTATTGTCAGTGAAACTCGCCCCACCTTATGCCAGCCCCGTACTGCTTGTTCGCAAGAAAAATGGTGAAAACCGTTTAGCAGTGGATTACCGCAATTAAATGCAACTGTGAAAGAAATCGTACCACCTGCCTCTAGTTGATTCTCACTGGAGAACCTGTCTGGGTTCATTATTTTGGACCTAGCCCACGGATATCTCCAGATTCCGCTGACAGATGCTGAAAAATTTGTCCAGCTTTACCCCTCAAAATGACGAACAGTGCCAGTACAATAAAGGCGCCTAGTGAAGCTATAGTTAAGTATGGATTACCAGGAAGTTATTTAGTGACCGAGGCACAGGATTTACTTATAAGCGTTTGAGAGTTCTGTCGCACCCAAGGTATCCAGCACATACTTAATTCTCCCAGACATCCTCAGGCAAATGGACAAGTGAACGAGTGAACCGCACTCTTGTTCCCATGATCCCAATCGCAACACAGATCCTCGTCAAATGACTGGGTCTTCAATAAGACCAAAGAAGAAATCTGAACCCAAAACTATAAATAAGTCAACAGGAAGACCCGTTTCATGTTCTCCATGGATATGTTTTCCGGATTTGTCGACGGTGCTCTCCGAATGGCAACCAACCCAGCTAGTGACATCTGGACCAACCATCCCAACTTCAACAAAGAAACCAGAAAAAGCCGTCTCAACAAGTCAAGAGAATTGAAGAGACAATACAACCAGAAACGCATAATTGGACCAAGCTACGATGTCGGTGAAGTGGTTTTCCATGCAGCGTGCACCGTACACACTGTCATTCCCACGAAGACACAACCCAAGGTACCCGCGGGGCCCCTCAATCGTCCCCCCAAACTGCTTCCAATTTACATTACAGAGTATCACAAATTTCCCGAAGATACGCCAGGCAGCTACTATACGACCACAAGCACATGGCTCACAACTCAAAGGGTGGAGTGCCCCAAATGGACTGAACCCAATTGAGCTCAATTCACTCTCAATCAGATGAAGATTAGCTACTACTGCGGGAAGATCTACAGCCCCACATTTCAGACGATTCCACTGCAGACCGAGACTACCAAAGACCTCGACGTTTAGGAGCAGGCAAAAGGCCCGAATATCTAAAAGATTTTGTAGTCTAGGCCTCTCTGGCACTCATTAATTTTTACCATGTCTGAGGGCAGACATTTGTCAGGATTCCCGAATGTTAGAGATCTTTTACCTATGCTGCACTACTAGAGATCTTTTACCTGTGTTGCACTACTGCACATACAGCAAGCTGTGGGGAAAACGCCCCCTTGTGGTTTTGTTATGAACTAGGGAAGAACATTGTTGTGAATGGAAGAAGGAAGTATTATGTAATTATTTGATTGCAAGTTGATGAGAATACAGATTGTCTATATTTAAACAGTATTATTAATGTAGTTTTGCTCGTGCCAGACCCTCCAGAACAGATTCCAGTATTCCAGCTCAACATTTCAGAAGTGGGATAGATTTTAGCTAACAAGTGTTTCTATGTTCATTTGTTATCGCGATATTCTTCTCTTCTTCTTTCTTCGAACCTAGTAATGCCTACGATACATAAATACAAAAGTCCCCATTAAGAGTCTATCCTCCGCAGTCACAGTAACTGCTTTTTAGTACGGGACAATAAATCAAAGCGTCCATGCCAACCTTGTAGGCCTGACGCAATGGACAGTAGAGCGATAACCAACCAAAAATCGATATTTTTATAGGAAATATAATAATCAATGGTAAGACGAAGCGAACATCCGTGGACAGACGCCGGAATCAACAAGCTGATTCAGAACAAACTTTTTGTATTTGCGTTCAAGAAAAATACCCGTTTTCTTCAAGCCAAGTGAGGCCAACGATTAAAATGTTTCATACAGTGAAAGTGATGGTGATTTGTTGTCAAATTCTTCTCCTTCTTCCTTTCTTCGCCTTAACAGGCCTTCGTTAAGATTTGTATACAGTGAGTTATTTGAGATTTGTTATAACAATAATAAAAATACCCGTTTCTTGAGCCATGTTCGCCTTGGATAAAAGTGTCTCATAAAGTTGATCCATGTCATTAGATATCGCGATTCTTCTCCTCTTCTATTTTCATCCTTATTAGCGCTACGATAAATAAATACAAAAATCCGCATAAAGCGTCTACCCACTTAGAGTCACATAATGCTTTTTTTAGTAGGGGACAATCAATCAAAGCGTCCAAGCAACCTTGTAGGCTTCCGACGCATGGACGAGTGAGCGATAATTAACCAAAGATCGATATTTTATTAGGAAATATAACAATCATGGTATAGATAGATCGAACATGCGTGGATCAACGCCAGAATCACAAGGCTGATTTAGAACAACTTTTGTATTTGCATTCAAGAAAATACCGTTTTCTTCACCAAGCGGAGGCCAACGATTTTACAATGTTTCTACGTAAAAGTCTGTGATTTTATTGTCGCGATTCTTCCTCCATCTCTTTGTTCAGCCTCAAGAGGCCTCGATACAGGTTGTATACAGTGAGTTATTTGTGATTTGTTATAGCAATCGGGAAAATCCTGTTTTTAAATCAGCCATGTTGGGCTTGGATAAAAGTGTCTCATACAGTGTTTCTATGTCACTAGTTATCGCGATATTCTTCTCTTCTTCTTTTTCAGCCCAGTTAGGTCCTACTATAAAATAAGTACAAAGTCACGCATTAAGAGTCTACTACTCATTCACATAACTGCTTTTTAGTAGGGGACAATAAATCAAAGCGTTCATGCCAACCTTTCAGGCCTCGACGCAATGGACCGAGTGAGCGATAACTAACCAAAGATCGATATTTTTCTAGGCAAGATTATACATCAAGTGGCTAGACCAGAGCGAACACCGGATCAACGCCAGAATCAACAGGCTGATTCAGAACAACTTTTGTATTAGCGTTCAATAAAAATACCCGTTTTCTTCAGCCAGTGAGGCCAACGATTAAAATGTTTCATACAAGTCAATGTATGTGATTTGTTTGTCGCGAATTTCTTCTTCTCTTTCTTTCAGCCTTAAGAAGCCCTTCGTTAAAGATTTGTATACAGTGAGTGATTTGCGATTTGTTATTGCAATCGGGAAAAATACCCGATTTCTTTTAGTCATGTTCGCCTTGGATAAAAGTGTCTCATAAAGTGTTCTATGTCATTAGTTATCTGATATTCTTCTCTTCTTCTTTTTTAGCCTAGTAAGGCCTACGATAAATAAATACATTCCGCATTTAGAGTTCTACCCACTCTCAATAACTGCCTTTTAGTATGGGACGATAAATCAAAGCTTCCATGCAACCTTGTAGGCCTCGCGTAATGGCGAGTGAGCGTAACCACCAAGATCGATATTTTTTTATTAGAATATAACAATCAATAGTATAGACAGAGCGAACATCCGTGATCATCGCCAGAATCAACAGGCTGGATTCAGAACACCTTTTGTTTTGCGTTCAAGAAAAATACCGCGTTTTTTTCTTCAGCCAAGTGAGGCCAACGAGTAATGTTTTCATACAGTGAAGTAGTGGTTGTGTAGTCGCGATTCTTCTTCCTTCTTCTTTCTTCGGCCTAAAGAGGCCTTCGTTGAAGGGATTGTATACAGTGATTATTACGCATTTAGTTATAGCAATCGGGAAAAATACCGTTTTTCCATTCAGCATGTTAGCCTAGAGAAAAGTGTCTTATACAGTGAGTCTATGTCATTAGATCTCGCGATTCTTCTCCTCTTCTTACTTTTCAGCCTTGTAAGGCCTACGATAAATAAGTATCAAAATCCGCATAAAGAGGCTACCCACTCAGTCACATAACTGCCTTTTTAGTAGGGGCATTAGATCAAAGCGTCCAAGCCAACTTGTAGGCTTCGACGAATGGACAGTGAGGCGATAACCAACTAAAGATCGAAATATTTTTATAGTAATATAACAATTCAATGGTTATAGAACAGGCGAACATGCGTGATCACGCCAGAAACAACCAGGCTGATTAAGAACAACTTTTGTATTTGCATTCAAGAAAAATACCCGTTTTCTTCCAGCAAGCGAGGCCAACGATTAAAAATGTTTCAATGCAGTAAGTATGTGATTTTGTTGTCCGCAAATCTTCTCCATCTTCTTTGTTCACCTAAAGTAGGCCTTCGTTACAGGTTGTACCAGTGATTTTTTTGATTTTGTTTATAGCAATCGGAGAAAAATACCCGTTTTTCTTCAGCCAAGTTGGCTTTTGATAACAATGTCTCATACAAAAGATTCTGTTATTAGTTATCGCGATGCTTCTCTTCTTCTTTTTTTCAGCCTATGAGGCCTACGATAAATAAATACAAAAAGCCGCATTAAAGATCTACTCACTCAGTCACTACTGCTTTTAGTAGGAGATAATAATCAAAGCTTCCATGCCAACCTTGTAGGTCTCCGACGCATCGACGAGTGGGCGATAACCAACCAAAAGATCGAATATTTTTATTAGGAAATATAACATCATGGTATATACAGAGCGTACATCCGTGATCAACGCCATAATCAACATTGCTGATTCAGAACAATTTTTTGTAATTTGGCGTTCAAGAAAAATACCCGTTTTCTTCAGCCCAAGGCGAGCCAACGATTAAATGTTTCATACAGTAAAAGTATGTGATTTTTTTCGCGATTCTTCTCCTTCTTCTTTCTTCAGGCCTCAAGAGGTCTTCGTTAAAGTTTTGTATACCGTGATTGTTTGTGATTTGTTATAGCAATCGGGAAAAATACCCGTTTTATTCAGACCATGTGGCCCTTTATAAAAGTATCTCATACAGTGTTTCTACGTCATTTGTTAATCGCGATATTCTTCTCTTCTTTCTTTCTTCACCTAGTAAGGCCTACGATAATAAAATACAAAGTCCGCATTAAAGAGTCTAGCTTCCAGTCCATAACTGCTTTTAGTAGGGACAATAAATCAAAGCGTCCATGCAACCTTGTAGGCTCTCGAACGCAATGGGACGAGTGAGCGTTAACCAACCACAAACCGATATTTTTATTAGGAAATATAATAATCAATGGTATATGACTGAGTCGAACATCTGTGGACAACGCCGAATCAACAAGGCTTGATCAAACACCTTTTGTATTTGCGTCAAAAAATACCCGTTTTCTTCAGCCAAGTGAGCAACGATTAAAATGTTTCATACAGTGAAGTATGTGATTTATTGTTGTCGCGATTCTTCTCCTTCTTCTTTCTTCAGTCTTAACAGTCCTTCTTTAAAGATTTGTATACAGTGATTTATTTGAGATTGTATAAAAATTAATCACATACCCGTTTTCTTGAGCCATTTTTCGCCTTAGATAAAAGTGTCTCATACAGTGTTTAATGTCATTAGATATCGCGAATTCTTCTCCTTTCTATTTCAGCCTTCGTTAGGCCTAACGATAAATAAATCAAATAATCCGCATAAAGAGTCTACCCACTAGTCACAAAAACTGCTTTTAGTATGGGACATAATTCAAAGCGTCCAACCAATCTCCTTGTAGGCTTCGACGCTATGACGAGTGAGCGATAATTAACCAAAGATCGATATTTTTATTAGGAAATATACAATCTCCATGGTATAGATAGAGCGAACATGCGTGATCAACGCGCAGAATCAACAAGGCTGATTTAGAATAACTTTTTGGTAATTTGCATTCAAGAAAATACCCGTTTCTTCAGCCAAGCGATGCTAACGATAAAATGGTTTCATACAGTAAAAGTCTGTGAGTTGTTGTCGCGGAATTTCTTCTCATCTTCTTTGTTTAGCCTCAAGAGGCCTTCGATAAAGATTTGTATACAGTAATTTATTTGTGATTTGTTATAACTCGGAAAAAATACCCGTTTTCTTTAGTCATTTTCGCATTGGAAAAAAGTTCTCAAAAAATGTTTCTATGTCATTAGTTATCTTGATATTCTTCTCTTCTTTTTTTCAGCCTAGTAAGGCCCTCAAATAAATAAAAAAGTCCGCTTAAGAGTTTTTGGGTGCCTCCGCTATCTTTGGACTTGCTTAGTAGGGAAATACACTAGGTATACCCCCCCCCCATGGGACCTCGACCGGGCGGAAAAAGGAAGGGCAACGATTGAGATGAATAGAGAATTGAGAAGGTGGCTTCAAAAAATATTCACTTGTCTTTTGTTAATTATCGCTAGTTCCTAAAAAAAAAATGAGTTATTTGCCACTTTCAATGTTATTGTACAAAAATTTGGTCAATACGAAAAAATTTTTTTTAATTTAATTTTTTAACCAAATTTTTGGTTTTTAGTACGAGCAATCGATGTGTTAAATGGCCTACAATCAAAAAAACGATTGCAGAATCTGTTCTTGTGGGGGTGCAAATATTGCCGCACTTAGCATCGGTTTAAAAATTTAATTTTGGGGAAAAAAAAAGTGAAAAACTAGCCCTAAAATAGGGGGTTTATAACCCGTTACCCTGTAAAAATGTGTAGATAAACTTTTTTAGCTTTCCGACAAAAAGAGTAAATATCAAGCAGATGAAGAGATTGGAAACCAAATTGGGTCAAGATTCGACTTTTGTGTTCTACTAAAGTAGAACCCTTCCTGCCCTTTTAGGGGGCCGTGCAGGTTAAGTGGGGTTAGAAAAAGGAAATATATAATAAAAAAAATTACTATTTGCTTCTCAGAATATTGTTGTTAAATAATTGTTTTAACACGCACTCTTCAACTGGGTTTTATATTATTTACCTAATAGGCCCGCAAGGAAAACATTTGACCCCGGGGCAAAATTTCAAGAGTTTTTTTTCTGAACTTTTTTAATACAGAATTTTTCGTGAATACGCCTAATAAAATCTACCGCAAAACGTATGGGAAATTGCCTAAAATTAAGATTTAATTAGAAATGATAAAAAAATTGATTATTCATTTAAAAAGCTAAATGCCCCAAAAAAAAATTTTTTTTTTGTGAAAATCTCACAATTATGCTGACTACAAAAGGACGCAGAAAAAGAAATTTTCAAAAAATTTTTTCACAGTGCCGTAAACGATTTTTTATTTTCCCTTTTTTTAATGAAATCGGTACATCACACAAAAAAAAAGATAATTTAAAAATCTTTACAAGTAAATGTAGTTCAGGTTCAATATTAACTGTTTAATGGGTATGGACAAAAGTCTACTACGGATTGCTAAGTTATACTAATTTGAATAATTTGATAATAATAATTTATTAATAAATTTAAATTATTTTTAAAAAGGTTACTCTTGCTAAAAACTTTTTTAATCGATACTTACACACTGTCACATGGTACCATAAAGTTGTAAAAATAAAAAATAGTCGAAATGTAATTATAATTGTCTTAAATCGGCAAAATAATTGATTTTTCTATTGTTTTAATCGAATGTGTACGGTATACAAAAAGGCAGATATTTTTTTTTTGGTTGAATGTAGTGAATGGTGAATATTAACTGTTGTATGAGTATGAACGAAAGTCTACTATTGAGATTAGAGTTACGAAGATTTAAATAATTTGTTAAGACAATGAATTTTTGGAATAGCAATAATAGACTCAAAAGGTTTTGTTTGCAAAACATATTATTTGATCGACTCATCTGCTGTATGAAAGGTAAAAATTAATGTTATGAAAACGTTATCACTATTAGGTGACTCATGTTAATTATGTTTAATTCAGTTAGTATAATTACAGTATATTCAACATATTGTAGTCAAACAGTTGACTTTGTACAGTATCTGTAAATGCACCAATTATTCTTACAATAATAAATAGTAAAATACATTTGATATTGCAAGTAAGTGATAAAAACAAATGTTAACAGATAGTGATTACATTATTATACTAATCCAATCCATTGATTGAATTAATAAAATTGGCATAACACAATAATGTTAAGATAACTCTTGTGTGATATCTTGGGACAGGTTATGTTCAGACCGGAAATAAAACTTCTTGTTGCACATTTCCGCGTGAAAGCAGAGAAGAACAAGTATCATCTGATCATTGATCTCAATTGATCATCTTCATTATCGGTGATACATTGTGCTATTTTATCAAATGCTTCAGATCTAAAAGTGTCCTTGGGACGACCTTTAGATTTCTTGCTAAGAGGTTCGGTTGTTTGTTTTACTAGGATGTTTGGACAGTTCGGAAATTTACATCAATGATTTGTGATAGATGGCATCTGCAGCGTGTAAGTAAATGACCATAGTTGAGCGAGCTCCCCACCTCATCTCCCCCACTTATCACTGCTATCACAGATGTTTTTATACACATATCCACATATCTACTTCGAACTAAATACCGACGTTGACTTCCTCTTTTTAACCAATTCTGGCTATTTCACCACACAAGTAACATTGAGTTTTATAATCGAATTATCCGTTTACTGATCGGAGAACTCGAGATAAGGTATTATCACTCGCGGTTGTGTTCGTATTTACTGTGTCCATAACACATTTTGATACATTTTTAGGGTGACAATAATCCCGTCGGCACACTTTATCCCACTTTTTGCCCAGGGGAAACAATACAACTTTCAAGACCTCAAACGGAACTCACTTGATTTACTGTGGATGCACCTATCACAAATCATGTGATGAAAATTTTCCGAACTGTCAAAAACATCCTAGTAAAAACAAACAACCGAACCTCTTAGCAAGAAATCTAAAGGTCGTCCCAAGGACACTTAGATCTGAAGCATTTGATAAAATAGCACAATGTATCACCGATAATGAAGATGATCAATTTGATGAAATGATCTGATGATACTTGTTCTTCTCTGCTTTCCCCGCGAAAATGTGCAACAAGAAGTTATATTTCGGTCTGAACATTACCTGTGAAGATATAAAACAAGAGTTATATTAACATTATTGTGTTATGCCAATTTTATTAATTTAATCAATGGATTGATTAGTATAATAATGTAATCACTATCTGTTTACATTTGTTGCATCACTTACTTGCAATATCAAATGTATTTTACTATTTATTATTGTAAGAATAATTGGTCGCATTTACAGATACTCTACAAAGTCAACTGTTTGACTACAAATATGTAGAATATACTGTAATTATACTAACTGAATAAAAAATAATTAACATGAGTCACCTAATAGTGATAACGTTTACATAACATTAATTTTCACCTTTCATACAGCAGATGAGTCGATCAAAAATAATAGAATAGAAAAGAAATTTGTATTAGCATCTTTATTCCAATGCAATGCATATACATTTATACACAATCTGTGGTTTCTGTATAACTATACACAATTTGTACAAATATAAATATATTAATATATAATACAATTAAAAAATAAAACCTTAGTAGTACAAACTTATAAACCTAATCTATAAGTAGCTTAAATAATATAACCATGACATAGTTATAGAGAATCAAAACACACAAATATAATATATCCTATGTTTCCACTAACAACAGCTTTTAATCTTTAACAAACCTTTAAAAATTTCTACTGACTTTGGCACAGGTTTCTCAATAGTAGACTTCTGGTCATACTCAAACAAAAGCTAATATTCACCATTTACTATATTCAACCGAAAAAAAATATCCCCATTTTTTTATACCGTACACATTCGATTAAAAACAATAGAAAAAACAATTATTTGCCGATTTAAGACAATTATAATTACATTTCGACCATTTTTATTTTTATAACTTTATGGCACCCTGGACATGTGTGTAAGTATCAATAAAAAAAGTTTTTTTGCAACAGTAACTTAAAAAAAAAAAAAAAAAATTTTTTAAAAAATTATTATGATCAAAATTTTTCAAATTAGTATAACTTTGCAATCCGTAGTAACTTTTGTCCATACCCATTAAACAGTTAATATTGAACCCGAACTACCCTTTACCTGTCAAGATTTTTCATTTATCTTTATTTTTTTCGATGCTGTACCGATTTCATTAAAACAATGGAAAATCAATAAAAAGTTGATTTTGCGGCAGTGTGATTAAATTTTAGAAAAATTTTTTTTTCAGCGTCCTTTTGTAGTCACGCCCTAATTGTAAGAGTATCACTAAACATATTTTTTTGCATAAATTTGCATATTAAATCAAAATTAAGTTTTTTATCATTTTTAATTAAACCTTAATTTTAGGCCAATTTCCCATACGATTTTGAAGGTAGACTTTATATAGGCGTATTCAGCGCAAATTCTGTATTCGAAAAGTTTAGAAACAAAACTCTTGCAATTTGCCGGGTTAGGCTACTTTTTTCGTTTCCTTGCCTGGCCTATAAGCTTATTTAACTTCTATCTGATTCAGTTAAAAACCGATTTACGAAGGAGGATAACTAAATAAATCTAATTACATAAAGCAGACACAACAATGAACTACAGTGAAGTAAAATTTGAATATTATTTATTGTAGGCTTATTAATTTTGATTATTGCCATTTTTATTACACATCGATTACATGGTATACTTAGGGTGCAACGTTTATTGTGCTTGTTTGGTTCTCTCCTGGACGTCACGTAGCTTGTACTCTATATTCATAAGTAGTTATAAGAGTTCATAAGTACGGAAAATAGCTTCATTTTGGTTCAAAATTAAATTAAAAAGATAATTCGAGTCGTTTTTTGCCAAAATTGAGTTCGATTTCGTAGGCAAAAGAAAACAATTAACCTCTATTTTATATTTTAGGCACAAGTGATATTAAACAATGACAGGTGAATTTTGTATTCTAGCCACGCCCCTCAATTTTCTATTCATCTCGATCGCTTGCCCTCCCTTTGTCCGTCCGGTCGAGGTCCCATGGTGGGGGTATACCCGAGTGCAGTTCCCCTAGTAAGCAAATCCATAGATAGCGTGAGGCACCATACCCACTCAGTCACATTACTGCTTTTTAGTAGAGTACAATAAACACAATGCGTCCAAGCCCGCCTTGTAGGCTTCGACGCAATGGACGCGTGAGCGATAACCAAAACCCAAAAATCGATGTTTTATTAGGAAATATAACAATCAATGGTATAGACAGAGCGAACATCCGTGGATCAACGCCAGAATCAACAAGGCTGATTCAGAACAACTTTTGTAATTGCGTTCAAGAAAAATACCCGTTTTCTTCAGCCAAGCGAGGCCAACGATTAAAACGTTTCATACAGTAAAAGTATGTGATTTGTTGTCGCGATTGTTCTCCTTCTTCTTTCTTCAGCCTCAAGAGGCCTTCGTTAAAGGTTTGTATACAGTGAGTTATTTGTGATTTGTTATAGCAATCGGGAAAAATACCCGTTTTATTCAGCCATCTTGGCCTTTAGTAAAAGTGTCTCATACAGTGTTACTATGTCATTAGTTATCGCGATATTCTTCTCTTCTTCTTTTTTCAACCTAGTAAAGCCTACGATAAATAAATACAAAAGTCCGCATTAAGAGTCTACCCACTCAGTCACATAACTGCTTTTAAGAAGGGGACAATAAATCAAAGCGTCCATGCCAACCTTGTAGGCCTCGACGCAATGGACGAGTGAGCAATAACCAACCTTGATCGATATTTTTAATAGGAAATATAATAATCAATGGTATAGACAGAGCGAACATCCGTGGATCATCGCCAGAATCAACAAGGCAGATTCAGAACAACTTTTGTATTTGCGTTCAAGAAAAATACCCGTTTTCTTCAGCCAAGTGAGGCCAACGATTAAAATGTTTCATACAGTAAAAGTATGTGATTTGTAGTCGCGATTTCTTCTCCTTCTTTCTTCTGCCTAAAGAGGATTCGTTAAAGGTTTGTATACAGTGAGTTATTTGTGATTAGTTATTGGGCACCAATCGACATGTAGATCGCAGCACTGGCGGCGCGCTACGTCACAACATGGCTGGCGTAATTGTGATTCCGGGCTGGAGCGTATATGGCGCTAACGTGTGTTAGTCGCGCCGGTTATGACAATTCGGGGATTATTCCCGATCTGTTCACTTACATTTACCTTTCTCGCACACGCATTAAATAAGATGTATATTTTCATCTACGGTTTGCATTTGTTACGCTCTTATACAACCACAAGTAGGCGTAATTACGTAGGTAGGCCAACTATAGCCAAAATTGAACCTTCCTATTCTATATTTCTGAATGGGATAGGGATGAAATGGAAAATATTATATAATAATATCATCATAATAGTTGGGTATATTTTTATGTTTGAGCGTAAGAATATTCAGAAAATAATTCATAAGCAGATTCTTATTTATTATTTAATTACTTCTATAAGTAAGCTGCCAGCCGAAATTGGTATTGGTCCAAGGAATTATTACCAAATTTGAATAAGAATGTTAAATTTTGAAGTGAAACGAGTCTGTTTGTTGTATCAAGAAATATTTTGCAACAAATTGATATAACACTGAACAGCTGAAGTGCAAGGTGCAATATTTAACGTTTTCCCGCGATAATGTAATAACAATAAATAGTACAACTTGTATTATTTTCATCATATTCCCTGAAAATGTCAAAATTAGGCCTACATCTATGCTATAATCCGGATGTTGTCAATTTGTAATCATCGACAAAATGTGCTTTATTCAGTACATGACGAAACTTCTTAAAATACTTGGCTGCAGAAATTGGTATTTACTATGAAAAATGTTAAATGAAAACGATTTTTCCGAAATTATTACTATACATAGGCCTACCTTTTTGTTGTTGCTAAAAACGCACTACAGTGTAGTAATTTTGAGGTAGCCCATCACATACGAAACAATGAATGTAGGCCTATGTGCTATGTAGCCTGTATGTGTAACAATTGGGAATGGTGTGATAGCCTATTGGCATAAGCATGAATTAAAATTATTGTCTGAAATTGTAAAACGCGATTTAATATGAGTGTCGGTGACGGGTAAAAACAATAAGTATAATTATTAAAAAATGAACATAATAAATAATAAATCTATCAAACACAACGGGAAAACTCAGTAGGTGACACCACACTGTCATCTGACTATATGTTTTCGGAGTTTCCTGGACTTAAATGTAAGAATAATGTTTTTTATTAAGAGTAGGCCCTACCGAAATTAAAATTGAGAACACGATAATTTAAAAGTTGTTATTTAAGTGTAAAGAGTTGTATTTAAAAGAGAAATGTAGGCCAATGCTTAACCATTCGAGACATAACCTTGCGTCAGGTGTACACTTTATGGTGCACTTACAGGCCCCATTCTTTCATTTAAAATTTGTTTTCTTGTGATAACCATAGCACAAATATATCTTTATTTTATTTCTTACGTTCAACATCCGTAACAAAACGTATCACGCCGAAAACTAAACTTTTTAGTTACATCTACACGTTCATCCACGTTATTTGCCGCTGTGTCTACCTGAGTAATTACTACTGCTAGGGTTCTACGTTCTGCCATCAGGGCCGCGCTAGTGTGCTTTTTGGTGCCGAATAGCAATCAGGAAAAATACCCGTTTTCTTCAGCCATGTTAGCCTTGGATAAAAGTGTCTTGTACAGTTATTCTATGTCATTAGTTATCGCGATTCTTCTCCTCTTCTATTTTTAGCCTTGTAAGGCCTACGATAAATAAATACAAAAATCCGCATTAAGAGTCTACCCACTCAGTCACATAACTGCTTTTTAGTAGGGGACAATAAATCATAGCGTCCAAGCCAACCTTGTAGGCTTCGACGCAATGGACGAGTGCGTGTTAACCAACCAAAGATCTATATTTTTATTTGGAAATATAACAATCATGGTATAGCAGAGCGAACATCCTTGATCAAAGCCAGATCAACAAGGATGAATCAGACAACTTTTGATTTGCGTTCAAGAAAATAAAATACCCGTTTTCTTGCAGCCAAGCGAGGGCCAACGATTAAAACTTTTCTACGTAAAAGTATGTTATTTGTTGTGGCGATTCTTCTCCATCTGCTTTGTTCGCCTCAAGAGGCCCTAAACGATAAGGTTTTATAATGAGTGTATTTGGGATTTGTTATAGCAATCGGGAAAAAATACCTGTTTTATTTAGACCATGTTGGCCCTTGGATAAAAGTTCTCATACAGTGTTTCTATGTCACTAGTTTATCTCTGATATTCTTCTTATCTTCTATTTTCAGACTTGTAAGGCTACGATACTAATCCACAAATCCGCATTAAGAGTCTACCCACTAGTCCACATAACTGCTTTTAAGGTGGGAAAATAATCTAGCTGTCCAAGCCACCTTTGTAGGCTTCGGGACGCAATGAACGAGTGAGCGATACCAACCAAAAGATCGATATTTTTATTAGGAAATATAACAATCAATGGTATGAGACAGAGCGCACATCCGTGGATCAATCGCCCAGAACAACAAGGCTGAATCCAGAACAACTTTGTTTTTTGCGTTCAAGAAAATCCGTTTTCTTCAGCCAGTGATCCCCGATTAAAATGTTTCATACAGTAATTTTTATGTGATTGTTATCGCCATTCTTCTTTTCTTCTTTCTTCAGCCTTTATGTAAGGCTTTCAATTAAAAGAGTTTAATACAGTGATTTTTTCTTGGCGATCGGAAAAAATTGCACTTCCATATTTGTCATAAAGGATTGTCCTGACACCTGCAATGTCGATCTTTGGTCGGCTTTTTGTTGGTCCTCTGTGCGTCTTCAATAGATCACAAAATATCAAAAGAGTTGTATTTTCCTTGCACATCTCTAATAGTAACAATTCCCTAAAACTAGATAGTTTCTCATGTTAATTATTTGAGATCGTTACAAGTTTTGGCATTGATAACTCCAAAACCTGTCCCATTGAAGGGTTCATCTTTACTCTATTTTAAAAGGATTAGCCGACATAGGTGTCGTTTCCAGGGGACGCCCCGATTGTAATCGATTTTATAATCTAATCTTCGTGGAGGTCTCCTTTCATGTCCCCCCCCGATAAAGGCGATTTATACCGTGTTTATGTAATGTTTTTATTGCGCACCGGAAAGTACCCGTTTTCCTAAGGCAGTGAAGCTAACGATAAATTGATTTTGTTAAGTTGTTGTATGTATTTTGGGGATATCGCGATCGGGTAAAGTACCCGTTGTTACACAGAATGTTTAAGGCCTACTGTTAATGTTTTATACAGTGGAGTTGTATATGATTTCTTGAATGCGCGTTCAATATAAATCCCGTTTTCTCCAAACAAGTAAGGCCAACGTAAAAGTGTTTTTCAACACCGTAATTGTTTGTGATTTGTGTTTCGCGTTCTTTCTCTTCTTCTTTTCTTCAGCCTAGATAAGTCCTTCGTAAAGGTTTTTATACAGTAGTTATATGTCATTTGTTTATACGCATCGGAAAAAATCCCGTTTTTGTTCCAGGCCAAGTTTGCCTTGTATTAAAAGTGTCTTTACATGATTCTATGTCATAAGTTATCGCGAATTCTCCTTCTTCTTTTTTTCATCAGGCCTAGTAAGGCCTACGATAAATAACTACTAAAGTACGCATTATAGTCTACCCACTCAGTCACATAACTCTTTTTAGTGCAGAGGACAATAAATCAAAAGCGTCAATCCAACCTTGTAGGCCCCGACGCAATGGACGAGTGAGCGATAACCAACCAAAGATCGACATTTTTAGTAGAAATATAACAGTCCAATTGGTATGGACAGAGCGAACATCCGTGGATCAACGCAGAATCAACAGGCGATTCAAACCTTTAAATTTTGAATTTGGCGTTCAAGATGTACTCGTATTCTTCACCAAGTGAGGCAACGATTAAAGTTTTCATACAAACGTGACTGTATGTGATTTGTTGCGCGATTCTCACCTTCTTCTTTCTTATAGCCTAAATAAGCCTTCGTTAGAAGTATTTTTCAGTGAGTTTTTTGTGATTTGTTAAGCAACCGAAAAAAAACCGTTTTCTTTAGCCATTGGCTTTTATTGAATTACATGCTTTATACCAGATTCTGTTATTAGTTATCGCGATGCTTCTCTTCTTCTTTGTTTCAGCCTAGTGAGGCCTACGCTAAATAAAATACAAAAATCCGCTTCAAGCTTCTTTCCCACTCAAGTCACATACTGCTTTAACGTTAGGAGATAATAAATCAAATCTTTCCTGTTAACCTTGTAGGTCCTCCGACGCAATGGACAGTGAGCGATAACCAACAAAGATCGATATTTTTAGTAGAAATTAACAATCAATGTATAGACAGAAACGAACTCCGTGGATCACCGCCAGAAGCAACAAGGCTGATTCAGACAACTTTGTGTAATTGCGTTCAAGAAAATACCCGTTTTCTTCAGCCAAGCCGAGACAACGATTAAACGTTTCTACATTAAAAGTATGTGAATTGTTGTCGCGAATTGTTCTCCTTCTTCTTTCTTCAACTCAAGAGGCCCTTCGTTAAGGTTTTATACATTGAGTTTAATTTGTGATTTGTTAATAGCAATCGGGAAAAATACCTGTTTTATTCAGCCATGTTGGCCTTTAGTAAAAGTATCCTCATACCGTGTTACTATGTCATTATTATATTCGCGATATTCTTCTCTTCTTCTTTTTTCAACCAGTAGCCTACGAAAATAAATCAAAAGTCGCATTAAAGAGTCCAACCTCCTCGATCACATAACTGCGTTTTATTAGGGACCATAATTAGTCAAAGCGACATGCAACCATTGGCCGCGACCCAATGGACGAGTGAGCGATAACAAGTGACTCAAAAATCGATATTTTTATTAGAATAATTATAATAATCAATGGTATGACCAGAGCAACACATCCGTGACAACGCCGGAATCACAGGCTGACTTCAGAAAACTTTTGTATTTGCTTCAAGAAAAATTACCCGTTTTCTTCAGCCAAGTGGAGGCCACGATTAAATAATTCATTCAGTAAAAGAATTGATTTGTTGTCGCGATTCTTCTCCGTTCTTTCTTTCTTCAGCAGCGTTAAGGCCTTTTGTTAAGATTTGTATACAGTGATTTATTTGTGATTGTGTTTATAACGATCGTGGAAACAATACCCGTTTTCTTTAGCCTGTTCGTCCTTGGATAAAGTGTCCTCATGAAGTGATTCTATGTCATGAGTTATCTTGATATTCTTCTCTTCTTCTTTTTTTCAGCCTAGTAGGCTACGTAAATTAAATACAAAAGTCCGGCATTAGAGTCTACCCCTCAGTCACAATACTGTTTTAGTAGGGACAATAAATCAAGCGTCCATGCTCAACCTTGTAGGCCTCCGACGCAATGGACGAGTTGAGCGATAACCAAACCAAAGATCGAATATTTTTTTATTAGAATTCAGTAATAGTCAATGGTATAGACAGAGCGAACATCCGTGGCATCGCCGCGATACAGCAAGGCAAGAGTTCAGACCAACTTTTGTATTTGCGTTCAAGGAAATAACCGTTTTCCCTTCGCCAAGTGGAGGCCCAACGATTTAAATGTTTCGTACTAAAAGTATTGTGATTTGTAGTCGCGATTCTTCTCCTTCTTCTTTGTTCAGCCTAAAGAGGCTGCGTAAAAGGTTTGTATACAGTGAGTTATTTTGGTGGTAGTTATAGCATCGGGAAACTACCCGTTTTCTTCGCCATGTTTAAGCCTTGGATAAAAGTGTCTTAATACGTTTATTCTATGTCATTAGTTACCGCGATCTTCTCCTCTTCTATTTTGCCTTGTTGGTCTATACGATACATTATACCAAAATCCGCATTAAGAGTCTACCCAATCATGTCACATAACTGCTTTTTAGTAGGGGATCAATAAAATCATAGCGTCCAGCCAACCTTTTAGGCTTTGACTCAAATGGACCCAGTGAGTCGATAACCAGCCAAAAGATCGATATTTTTTATTAGGAAATTAAACAATCAATGGTCTATACAAGCGAACATCCGTTGGTCAACGCCATAACATCAACACGGTATGATTTTAGCCGACCAACAACCTTTAATATGAAATACTTTGCTTCATGAAAAATACGATACCCTTTTCGTCAGCCAAGCAGGCCAACGATTAACATTTCAATAAGTAAAAGTATGTGTTTTTTTGTGTCGATTCTTCTTCCATCTGGCTTGTTCATCTCAAGAGCCTACATAAAATGTTTGTATACAGTGAGTTTTATTTGTGATTTGTTATAGCAATCGGGATAAAAATACCTGTTTTATTTAGCCATGTTGGCTTGGATAAAGTGTCTCATACAGTGGTTTTATGTCACTAGTTATCAGCGATATTCTTCTCTTCTTCTATTTTCAGCCTTGTAAAGGCCTACGATAAATAAATACAAATCCGCATTAAGATTCTACCCACTCAGTCACATAACTGCATTTTTAGAAGGGAACATAAATCATAGCGTCCAAGGCCAACCTTGCATGCTTCAACGCAATGGGGAGGTGAGCGATAACCAACCAAAGGATCGATATTTTTTATTAGAATATAACAATCAATGGTATAGACGACAGAGCAACATCCGTGGATGCAACGCCAGAATCACAAGGGCTGATTCATGAACAACTTTTGTGTTTGCGTTCAAGAAAACTACCCGTTTTCTGCCTGCCAAGTGAGTCCACGATTAAAATGTTGTCATACGTAATTGTATTTGATTTGTGATGTCGCGATTCTTCTTTTTCTTCTTCTTCAGCTTGTTAGGCTTTCACTAAAGGGTTTTAATACATTGATTGTTATTGCGATCGGGAAAATTTTGCACTTCCACATTTGTCATAAGGAAGTGTCCTGACTACTGCATGTCGATTTTTTAGGTCTGCTTTTTGTTGCCTCTGTGGCGTCTTCTAGATCAGCAAAATATCAAGTTGTACTTCATGCACATCTCTAATAGTAAAAATTTTCATAAACTAGAGAAGTTTCCTCAATGTTAATTATTTGAGGATTGGGTTCACCAAGTTTTGGCATTGATAAACTCCCAAACCTTGCCATTAAGGGTTCATCTTTAGCATCTAATTTTAAAAGGATTATCCGACATAGTTGTCGTTATCCATGGACGCCCAATTGTATCGATTTCATAATCTAACATCTTCGTGAGGCTCCTTTCATTTCCCCCCCCGATCAAAGCGATTTATACCGTGAGTTATGTAAGGTTTTATTTGGCGACCTGAGAAAAGTACCCCGTTTTCCTAAGGCAAGTGAAGCTCACGATAAGATTGATTTGTTAAGTTTGTTGTATGTGATTTGATATCGCGATCGGGTTAAAGTCCCCGTTTGTTACACAGAATATTTATGCCTACGGCTAAGTGTTTAATACAGTGGAGTTGTATATGATTTATAATCGCGTTCAAGATAAATTACGCCGTTTTTCCTTCATACGAGTAGGCCAACGATAAAAGTGTTTCACACCGTCATTGTTTGTGATTTGTTTTTCGCGATTCTTCTCATTCTTCTTTCTCGCTAGATAAGCCTTCGTTAAAAGGTTTTATACAGTAATAATTGCCATTTGGTATAGCATCGTGCAAATACCCGTTTTTTTTCAGCCAAGGTTAGCCTTGGAGAGTGTCTCATACAGTGATTCCTATGTCATTTGTATCCGATATTCTTCTCTTCTTCTATTTTTCAACTTGTAAGGCCTCGATAAATAAATACAAAATCCGCATTAAGAGTCTACCCACTCAGTTCACTTCTGCTTTTAAGTTAGGGAAAACAATAACTCATAGCGTCCAGCCAACCTTGTAGGCTTCGACGCAATGAACGAGTGAGCGTAACCACCAAGATCGATTATTTTTATTAGTAAATATAACAATCAATGGTATCGACAAAGCGCACTCCGTGGATCAACGCCAATCAACAGCTGATTTCAGAACAACTTTTGTTTTTGCGTCAAGAACTACCCGTTTTCTTCACCAAGTGAGGCCAACGTTGAAATGTTTTCATTGACAAGTAATGTTTTTATGTGATTTGTTATCGCCATTCTTCTTTTTCTTTCATTTCTTCAGCCTTGTAAGGCTTTCATTAAAAGGAGTTTAATACAGTGATTTGTTAGTGCTATCGGAAAAATTGCACTTCCATATTTTGTCATAAGGAATTGTTCCTGACAACTGCATGTCGATCTTTGGTCGCTTTTTGTTGGTCCTCTGTTGCGTCCTTCTAATCAGCAAAATATCAAAAGTTGTATTCTTGCACATCTCTAATAGTAAAAATTCCCTTAAAACTAGATAATTCTCAATGTTAATTATTTGAGATTGTAGCAAGTTTGGCATTGATAAACTCAAACCTTTCCCTTGGAAGGGTTCATCTTTACTCTAATTTTAAAGGATTAGCCGACATAGTTTTCGTGTTCCAGGGGAACGCCCGATTGTATCGATTTTATAATCTAACAATCTTCGTGGAGGCTCCTTTCATTTCCCCCCCGATAAAGCGATTATGCCCGTGAGTTTTAGTGTAATGTTTATTCGACCGAGAAAAGTACCCGTTTTTTCCTAAGGCAAGTGAAGCTAACGATAAAAAAATTGATTTGTTAAGTTTGTTGTATGGTGATTTGATATCGCTATCGGTAAAGTACCCGTTTTTACCATAATTTTAGGCCTCCTGTTAAGTGTTTTATATACAGTGAGTTGTATATGATTTATATCGCGTTCCAAGTTATACCCGTTTTTCCCTCCAGACAAGATACTGCCAACGATAAAATGTTTGCACACCGTAATTGTTTGTGATTTTTTTTTCGCGATCTTCTCGTTCTATCTTTCTTCACTAGATAAGCCGTCGTAAAGGTTTTTAATACAGTGTTTATGTCATTTGTTATAGCCATCGGAAAAAATACCCGTTTTGTTCGAGCCTAAGTTGGCCTTGATAAAAGTGTCTTATACAGTGATTCTATGTCACAAGTTATCGCGATATTCTTCTCTTCTTCTTTTTTCAGCCTAGTAAAGGCCTACGATAATATACTAAAGTACGCATTAATAGTCTACCCGTCAGTCACATACCTGCTTTTAGTAGAGGACATAAATCAAAGCGTCCAAGCCAACCTTGTAGGGCCCCGACCAATGGACCGAGTGAGCGATAACCAACCAAAAGATCGACATTCTTTAGTAGAAATATAACAATCAATGTATGGTACAGAGCTGAAATCCGTTTTTTTGGGGAGGGGGGGGGGTGGGAATCACAGCAAGAATCAACAAGGCTGATCAGAACAATTTAATTTGATTTGCATTCAAGATAGTACTCGTGATTCTTCAGCCAAGTGAGGACCAAACGATTAAAAGTATATTCATACAGTACTGTATGTGATTTGTTGTCGGGCGATTCTTCACCTTCTTCTTTCTTTAGCCTAATAAGCCTTCGTTAAAAGTATTTTTCAGTGATTTTTTTGTGATTTGTTATAGCAACCGAAAAAAAAACCTTTTCTTTAGCAATTTGGCTTTAGATAACATGTCCCTTATCAAAGATTTCTGTTATTATTATCGCATGCTTCTCTTCTTCTTTTTTCAGCCTAGTGAGGCCTGATAATAAATACAAGAAACCGCTTCAAGATTCTTCCCACTCCAGTCACATAACTGGCTTTTAAGTAGGAGATAATAAAATTCAAATCGTCCATGTTAACCTTGTAGTCTCGAACGCAATGACAGTGAGCGATAACCAACCAAAGTCGATATTTTTATTAGTAAATATAAACATCATGGTATAGACACAGACGACATCCGTGGATCAACGCCAGATCAAACAAGGCTGATTCGAACACTTTTTGATTGCGTCAAGAAAAATACCCGTTTTTCTTCAGCCACGCGAGACCAACGCTTAAAACGTTTCTTTACATTAAAAGTATGTGAATTGTTGTCCGCGATTGTTCTCCTTCTTCTTTCTTTCACACCTCAAGAGGCCTTCGTTAAAGTTTGTATGACAGTGAGTTATTTGTGATTTGTATAGCAATCGGAAAAATACTGTTTTTAATTCACCATGTTTCCTTTAGGAAAGTGTCTCATACATTGTTACTATGTCATTAGTTTATCCGATATTCTTCCTCTTCTTTTTCAACCTAGTTAAAGCCTACGATAAATAAATACAAAAGTCGCATTAGAGTCCCCTACTCAGTCACATACTGCGTTTTATTTAGGGGACAATAATTAATCAAAGCGACATGCCAACCATGTAGGCCGCGACGCAATGGCGAGTGAGCGATAACCAACCAAAAAATCGATATTTTTTATTAGGAAATATATAATAATCATGTATAGACAGAGCAAACTCCGTTTGGACAACGCCGGAATCACCAGGCATGATTCAGAACACTTTTGTATTTGCGTTCACGCACCATCCCCGTTTTCTTCAGCCAAAGGAGGCCAACGATTAAAATAATTCCATTCAAGTACAAGAATGTGATTTGTTGTCGGCGATTCTTCTCCGTCTCTTTTCTTTCAGCCTTAGAGGCCTTTTTTAAAGATTTGTATACAGTGATTTATTTGTGATTTGTTATAACAATCGGGAAAATACCCGTTTCTTTAGCCATGTTCAAACGCCTTGGATAAACGTGTCTCATAAAAGTGATTCCATGTCATAGTTACTCTTGATATTCTTCTCTTCTTCTTTTTTAAAGCCTATAAGGCCTATCGATAATAATACAAAAGTCCTGCATTAAGAGTCTAACCCACTCGTCACATAACTGCTTTTAAGTAGGGGACAATAAATAAAGCGTACTGCCAACCTTGTAGCCTCGACGCATGGACGGTGAGCGATAACCAACCAAAGATCGATATTTTTATTAGAATATAATAATCAATGGTATATGACAGAGCGAACTCCGTGCATCACCGCCGATCAACAAGGGCGATTCAGACCAACCTTTTGTATTTTGCGTTCAAGGAAACTACCTTGTTTTCTTCAGCCAAGTGATGCCAGCGATTAAATGTTTCGTACAGTCAAGTATTTGATTTTTGTCGCGATTCTTCTCCTTCTTCTTTCTCCACCTAAAGGGCATTCGTAAAAGGTTTGTATACTGGTTTAATGTTGTTTTTGTGATTAGTTCTGCAATCGGGAAAAATACCCCCGTTTTCCTTCAGCCATGTTTAGCCTTGTGTAAAAGTGTCTTATACAGTTATTCTATGTCTTAGTATACCCGATTCTCTCCTCTTCTATTTTTAGCCTTAGTATGGTCTAAGATAAATTATACCAAATCCGCATTTAAGATCTACCCCACTCTGTCACTATAACTGCTTTTTAAGGTAGGGGACATAAATCCTAGCGTCCAAGCCAGCCTTGTAGGCTTTGACGCAATGGACGAGTGAGCGATAACCACCAAGATCAATATTTTTATTAGGAAATATAACAATCATGTTATAGACAGAGCGAACCTCCGTGGATCACGCCAATCAACAAGGATGATTTTAGACGAACTTGTATTTGCCGTTCAAGAAAATACTACACCGTTTTCCCCGTCGCCAAGCGAGGCACGATTAAAATGTTTCAATACCGTAAAAGTATGTGTTTTTTTTGTGGCGATTTCTTCTCCATCTGCTTGTTCAGCTCAAGAGCCTATACGTAAATGTTTGTATACAGTGGGTTTATTTTGATTTGTTTATAGCAATCGGGAAAAATACCTGTTTTTAGTTTACCATGTTGGCCTTGGATAAAGTGTCTCATACAGTGTTTTCTCTGTCAACTAGTATATCGCGAATTCTTCTCTTCTTCTATTTCAGCCTTGGGTAAGGCCTACGATAAATAATACAAAAATCCGCATTAAGGTCCTACCCACTCAGTCACATAACTGCTTTTTAGTAGGGAACAATAAATCATAGCGTCCAAGCCAACCTTGCATGGCTTCACCGCAATGGAGGAGTGGACGATAAACCAACCAAAGATCGATATTTTTAAATTAGGAATATACAATCAATGGTATAGACAGAGCAACACATCCGTGATCAACGCCAGAAGCACAGGCTGATTCCGAACAACTTTTGTTTTTGCGTTCAAGAACAATACCCGTTTTTCCTTCAGCCAAGTGAGGCACCGAATTAAAGATTGTTTCATCCAGTAATTGTATGTGATTTGTTATCGCGATTCTTCTTTTCTTCTTTCTTCAGCCTTGTTTTGGGCCTTTCACACTAAAAGGGTTTAATCAGTGATTTGTTTATTTGCGATCGGGAAAAATTTGGCACTTCCACCGTTTGTCATAGGGACTTGTCCTGGACAACTGCATGCGAATTTTTGGTCTTGCTTTTTTTGTTGGTCCCTCTGTGCAGTCTTCTAGATCAGCAAAAATATGCCAAGTTGTACTTTCCATGCACATCTCTAATAGTAAAAAAACTTTCATAAAACTAGATACGTTTCTCAATGTTAATTATTTAGATTGTTACAAGTTTTGGCAGGTAAACTCCAAACCTGTGCCTATTGAAGGTTCATCTTTACTCGAATTTAAAAGATTCGCCGAAATAGTTGTCGTTTCCAGGGACGCCCGCTTGTATCGATTTCATAATCTAACAATCTTCGTGGAGGCTCCTTTCATGTCCCCCCCGATAAAGCGATTTTATACCGTGAGTTTATGTATGTTTTTAATTTGCGGACCGAGAAAGTAACCCGTTTTTCCCTAGGCAAGTGAAGCTAAAGATAAAATTGATTTGTTAAGTTTTGTTTGTAGGTGATTTGATATCACGATCGGTTAAAGTCCCCGTTGTTACACAGAATTTTAGGCCTACGGCTAAGTGTTTTATACATGAGTTGTATATGATTTAAATCCGCGTTCAAGTAAGATACCCGTTTTCTCAGACGAGTAAGGCAACGTAAAGTGTTTCACACCAAGTAATTGTTCTTGATTTGTTTTCGCGATTCTTCTCTTCTTCTTTCTTTCAGCCAGATAAGCCTTCGTTAAAGTTTTTGATAGCGTAAGTTATATGCCATTTGGTATAGCAATGCTGGAAAAAATACCCGTTTTTTCAAGCCAAGTTAGCCTTGGATAAAAGTGTCTCATACAGTGATTCTATGTCATTTGTTATCGCGATCAGCTTCTCTTCTTCATTTTTTTCAGACTATTAAGCCTACGATAAAAAACACAAAAATCCGCATTATAGTCTACCCACATTAGTCTCATAACTGTTTTAGTAGGGACAATATAATCAAAGCATCCAAGCACCCTTGTTAGGCCTTGCGCAATGGACGAGTGAACGATAACCAACCAAAGATCGACATTTTTTTTAGGATATATAACAATCAATGGTATGGACGAGCGAACATCCGTGGATCAACTCACGCAAGAATCACAAAGCTGATTCAGAACACTTCAAATTTGAATTTGCTTCAAAAGAATAGTACCCGTTTTCTTCAGCCAAGTGAAGGGCCAACGATAAAAAGTAAATTTCATACAGTGACTGTATGTGATTTGGTGTCGCGATTCTTCTCCTTTTTCTTTCTTCCAGCCTAATTTATAAAGCTTCGTTAAAAGTATTTTACAGTGAGTTTTATTTGTGATTTGTTACGCATCGAGAAAAAATACACGTTTTTCTTCAGCCAAGTTGGCTTTGGATTAGACATGTCTCATACAAAGATTCTGTTATTAGTTTAACGCGATGCTTCTTTTCTCCTTTTTTCAGCCTAGTGAGGCCCTAACGATAATAAATACAAAAATCCGCATTAAGAGGTCTATCCCACTCAGTCACATAACTGGCTTTTAAGTAGGAGTTAATAAATCAATAGCTTCCATGCCAACCTTAGTAGGTCTCGTGAGCATGATAGACGAGTGAGCGATAACCAACCTAAAGATCGATATTTTTATTAGGAAATTTAACATCAATGGTATAGACAGAGCGTACATCCGTGAATCACGCCATAATCAACATTGCTGCTTCAGAACAACTTTCGTATTTGCGTTCAATAAAATACCTTTTCTTCAGCAAGCGAGGCCAACGATTAAAATTGTTTTCAATACAGTAAAAGTATGTGATTTGTTGTCGCGATTTCTTCTTCTCCTTCTTCTTTCTCAGCTCAAGAGGCTTTTGAAACATTTGTATACGTGAGTTATTTGTGAATTTGTATAGCAATCGGGAAAATACCCGTTTTATATTCAGCATGTTGGCCTTTGTAAAAGTGTCTCTACAGTGTTTCTAGTCATTTGTTATCGCGTATTCTTCTCTTCTTCTTTCGTCACCTAGTAAGGGCCTTGACGATAAATAAATATTACAGTCCGATTAAAACTAGTCTACCCTCTCAGTCACATAACGCTTTTTAGTAGGGGACAATATATCAAAGCGTCCATGCCAACCTTGTAGGCCTCAACGCAATGACGAGTGACGAAAAACCAACCAAAAAATAGGGGGATATTTTTTTTTAGGAAGTATTACTATCATGGTATCGACAAGCGAACATCCGTGACAATGCCGAATCACAAGGCTGAATTTCAGAACAACTTTTGGTATTTTGGCGATTCAGAAAGAATACCCGTTCCTTCAGCCAAGTGGAGGCCAAACGATAAAATTTTTCATACAGTGAAAGTATGTGATTTGTTGTCGCGATCTTCTCCTTCTTCTTTCTTCAGCCTTAACAGGCTTTTGTTAAAGATTTGTATACAGTGAGTTATTTGTTTTTTATTTAATACAATCCAGAAATTAAAATAAGTCCGCCCCGAACCGGAGGCCAAGTCTGAAACTTACGTTTTTCAACTCACCTTCCGTTTTTCGAGTCGCAATTTCCCCGACAAGTCGCTCAAAACACATCAATCGGTAGTCTTGAGACAAACTTGCGTAATGGCTTGCGATTGACTCGAAGTTTTCTTATCGTTTCAACCCGCGAGGTTTTTAACCCCTTCGTGTAGAGATTTATTTGCGGGTCTTGACTGCCACATCGAAGTTTTTAAGGACTAAATAATAGTTATAGGTACATCCTATGTATAAAGTCTAAATTACACTCTAGAGATGTTAGGCCGAAGGCTTTAAAATATTTAAAGTGTTTATAATTGGTCATATCAAATATTTTTACGCTCGTCGCAAGCTAGCGTGCATCTGCTAAATGGCGCTATAGATCGGCTTTTCGACGTGGCCCCCGGGGGCCGAGTGGTTGAGCTTTTGGTTTTAAACGCGGGGGGTCGCCGGTTAAAATCCCGTTGGGGAAATCTTTTTACTTTTTTTTACTGTCGCAAAATTTTTTTTCACTTTTTATCGGCAGAAAAAATTTTTTTATATTTTACAATTAAATTCCTTTTTTTATTTTTCTTTGCAATTTGTTTTTGTATTTTAATAAACTTTTTTTAAATTTACTATTTAGGGAATATCCACAAAATTCGGTTTTTGGGGACTATCCCGTTGTGAATTCCTAACGATTTTACGTATTTGATAATCATTGAATAAAAAAATAAAAAAAACAATAAAAAATATGTTAATTAAATAGAGTACGACTGCCTTTAGGCTATTTGATAATAACAAAAAACTATGTGAAAAAATTTTCGTGGGGGCCCTACGGGGGTTGGCTTGGTCCTTTGATTTACTGTCTCCCACTGAAAATCAGTTATTTTTTTGAGTGGGTAGACTCTAAATACAATTTATTATTTTTTTTATTTTTTTTTATTTTTTATTTATTTTTTTATTTTTTTATATGTAACCCTCCCCTAGTACTCCTAGGTTTTTTGACAGTTGATTGAAGTCGAATCGATTATAGATCAATATTTCGTCAAAATCGTTTATTCATCGATTACTTCACCATCGATTTAAAAGTCAAAAGTCGAAAGTTGCACTTTGTAACAGTTTTCTATTGGTTAGTCATAGAGCGAAAGTGGGGGGATTTTCCAAACGCAAAAAAGCATTTGCAAGGAACAATTTTATCTCGCAAACGAAATGAGTCGCACATCTAAATTCAAGACTACGTAATGACGTGAAGTCGAGTGCATGCGATTTGGAAAAAAGGGCTTTACACGCATTCGATTGATCGATGTTTTTAAGACTAACCACGGATAACAATTGGGAAAAATACCCGTTTTCTTGAGCCATTTTCGCCTTGGTAAAAGGTTCATAAATGATTCCAGTCATTTGATATCGCGATTCTTTTCCCCCTTCTATTTTCAGCCTTGTTAGGCCTACGATAAATAAATACAAAAAAACCGCTAAAATCTACCCCCTTGGGCACATAACTGCTTTTTAGTGGGGAAATAAATCAAAGGTCCAACCCAACCTTGAGGCTTCGACGCAAGGACGGGGAGCGATAATTACCAAAGATCGATATTTTTTTTTAGGAAATATAACAATCAAGGTAAACAAACGAAATGGGGTCAAACCCCGAATCAACAAGGCTGATTTAGAAAACTTTTTTATTTGCATTCAAGAAAAATACCCGTTTCTTCAGCCCCGCGAGGCCCCAAAGATTAAAAGTTTCTACGTAAAAGTATTTATTTTTTTGCCGATTCTTCCCACTTTTTTGTTCAGCCTCAAGAGGCCCTTTGATAAAAGGTTTGTATACAGTGAGTTTTTTTTGTGATTTTTTATAGCAATCGGGAAAAATATTTTTTTTCACCATGTTTTGGGGGTTGGATAAAAGGTTCATACAGTGTTTCATTTCATGTTATCCGATTTTTCTTCTTCTTTTTTCAGCCCAGTTTGGCCCCACGTAAATAATACAAAAGTCCGCTTAAGAGTCTACTCTCATTCACATAATGCTTTTTAGTAGGGGACAATAAAACAAAGGTCCATGCCAACCTTTTAGGCCTGACCAATGGACGAGTGAGCGTAACTAACCCAAAAATCGATATTTTTCTTAGGAAATTTACAATCAATGGTATAGACAGAGCGAAAATCCTTGGATCAACGCCAAATCAACAAAAATGATTCAGAACAAAATTTTTTATTAGCGATCAAAAAAAATACCCCTTTTCTTCAGCCAAATGAGGCCAAAGATTAAAATGTTTTATCGTAAATTATGTGATTTTTGTCGCTCTTTTTCTTTTTTTTCTTTTCTTCAGCCCTTTAAAAAGCCTTCGTTAAAGATTTTTATAAAGTAGTTTTTTGCGATTTGTTTTAAACAATCGGGGAAAAAAACCCGATTTTTTTAGTCATGTTCGCCTTGGATAAAGGTGTCTCATAAAGTGATTTTATGCCATTGGTTATCTTGATATTCTTCTCTTCTTTTTTTTCGCCTATAAGGCCTACGATAAAAAAAATACAAATGTCCGCTTTAGGCACCCCTCAGACACATAACTGCTTTTTTGTAGGGGACAATAAAACAAAGCTTCCATGCCCCAACCCCGTAGCCCCGAGCAATGGACGAGTGAGCGAAACCAACCAAAGATGAATTTTTTTTAGGAATATAAAAATCAAAGGTATAGACAGAGCGAAATCCGTGGATCACGCCAGAATCAAAAGGCTGATTTAGAACAACTTTATTTCGTTCAAAAAAATACCCGTTTTTTTCGCCAAGTGGGCCAACGATTAAAATGTTTTATACAGTGAAAGATGTGATTTGTAGTCCCGGGTTTTCTCCTTCTTCTTCTTCAGCCTAAAAAGGTTCGTTAAAGGATTGTATACAGTGAGTTATTTGCGATTAGTTATAGCAATCGGGAAAAATACCCGTTTTCTTCAGCCCTTTAGCCCTTTGGATAAAAATTCTTATACATATTTTATGCTTAGATATCGCCCATTCTTTTCCTTTCTATTTTCAGACTTGTAAGGCCCACAAAAAAAATACAAAAAACCGATAAAAGGGCTACCCCTAGTCACATAACTGCTTTTTGTAGGGGACAAAAGTCAAAGGTCCAAGCCAACCTTTTAGGCTTCGACGCAAAGGACGAGTGACGATAACCAACTAAAGATGTATTTTTTTTAGGAAAAAATAACAATCAATGGTATAGACAGAGCGAACATGGTGGACAAAAGCAGGGAAAAAACAAGGCTGATTAAGAAAAACTTTTGTTTTGCATTTTCATTTAAGAAAAATACCCCTTTTTTTCAGCCAAGCGAGGCAACGATTAAATGTTTTATACAGTTTAAAAATATGTGATTGTTGCGCGATTTTTCTCCATCTTTTTTGTTCAGCCTAAAGAGGCCTTCGTTAAAGGTTTGTCCAAAGGACTTTTTTTGGGTTTGTTATGCAATCGAGAAAAATACCGTTTTCTTCAGCCAAGTTGGCTTTGGATACAAGTCTCATACAAAAATTCTGTTATTAGTTAACGTATGCTTCTCTTATTTTTTTTTCAGCCTAGTGAGGCCTATGATAAATAAATACAAAAATCCGCATTAAGAGTCTACCCACTCAGCACTAAATGCTTTTAAAAAGGGGGTAAAAAATCAAAGCTTTCCCTCCAACCTTGAGGGCTCGACGCAATAGACGAGTGAGCGAAACCAACCAAAATCGTATTTTTTTAGGAAAAAAACAATCAAAGGTATAGACGAGCGTAATCCGGAAAACAACGCTATAATCAAAATTGTGATTTAAAAATTTGTATTTGCGTTTAAGAAAAAAAACCCCTTTTTTCAGCCAAGCGAGGCCAAAGATTAAAATGTTTAACATAAAGTATGTGATTGTTTTGCGATTCTTCTCCTTTTTCTTTTTAGCCCAAGAGGTTTCGTTTTTAAAATTTGTATACAGTGAGTTATTTTTTGATTTGTTTTTAGCAAAACGGGAAAAATACCCGTTTTTTTCAGCCATGTTGGCCCTTTGAAAAGTATCTTAACAGAATGTTAGAATTTTTACCCCATCGCACTACTAGAGATCTTTTACCTGGTTGCCTACTGCACATACAGCAAGTGTGGGTAAGACGCCCTCTTGGGGTTTTTTTATAACTAGGGAAAAACATTTTTGTGAATGGAAAAAAGGAAGTATTATGTTATTATTTGATTGCAAGTTTAGAAATACAATTGTCTTTATTTAAACAGTTAATTTAAGTGTTCGCTCGTCCGACCCCCAGAACAATTCCCGCTATTCCAGCCAATTTCAGAAGTGGTGATTTAGCAAAATTTCGAAAGGGGGGGAAAATTTCAGCTAACATTTTTAGAAATGCGGATAGAAAACCTTGTAAAATAACACCAAACAAATTAAACCAGTCAAGCATCAAAAGGAGAAGGCCTTGAACCATGGCGAATGCAAATTTTCCCCCCCTGGCTTTTTTAAAAGACCGAGATAAAGCATTGCCGACTTGCCAATCGACGTCAATAACTAGAATGTCATCGCCCACAGTCCAGAAAGCTTTAGCCTAAGTCAAAACCCAGGGCCAAAAACTAAAATTTTAAACCCGAAAGTTTAAGGGGTTTTGAAAAAATTTGTTAAAAAAAAACTGTTTTACCAACCAGGTTTGAAGCAAACCAAACCAAAAAAGCCCTAAAAAAAAAGGA